>PVJX010006110.1:0-80106 GCA_004027295.1 Dolichotis patagonum
TAAGTAGACAAACTGGAACACCATGTAATCCATCCAAGCAGAGTGATGAGAACAATGTAGATTTTAAATCTCGTTACCTCATTAACAATATCCTCTGCCTTCCTTTTTTAGACAATTCCTCCCCTTTCACTCCCATAGGGTGCACTGCTTATTTTGGGTCCCACTGCCTCCTTAATATAGAGCATCTCAATGGACCCTATCTCCTGATCTACTCTGCCTGTGTTTCTCCCTGTTAATATTTTGAGGCCCTCTATACTAGAGATTATAGCCAATCTTCTCTGCCTCATTTCTGCTATTCTATTTTTCTGCCTTTGGTAGTCTATTTTTCTCTTCCACTCCACTGTCTGCCCCATTCACTGAGGCCTCTCTGCCACTGTTCGTGAAATCCTCGTATTCTTTTTCTCTCTTTCTAAAATGTCCTTTAGTATTTTTTGTAGGGTTGGATTGGTGGTCACAAATTCTCCCAGTTCCTCTTTGTCATGGAAGCATCTTGCTTCTCCATTAATTTCTAGAGAGAGTTTTGAAGGATATATCAATCTGGGCTAGAGATTGTTCTCCTTAAGGGCTTGAATTATTTCACTCCAAGCTCTTCTTGACTTGATGGTCTGTGTTAAGAGATCCACCATGATTTTGATGGGTTTTCCTTTATAGGTGATCTGTTTCTTTTCTATGATGGCTTTTAATAATCTGTTCTTGTATTGAATTTCTGGGATCTTGATTATTATGTGTCTGGGTGTAGCTCTGTTTGGGTTGTAGGTGTTTGGAGTTCTGTATGCTTCATACATCTGCATATCATTTCCTTTTCTATGTTTGGGAAGTTTTCCTTAATAATTTCTGTGAACAGCCTTTGCAGTGCTTGTTTTGCTTCTTCATTCACATGCTTTATTCTTAAGTTATAGATCCTCTTGTCATCCTCCAGCCTTTGAATGGTTACTGCCTGCTCCCTTGTTATTTTTAAGAGATCTTCCCTTTCATGATCACACACTGCAAGCCTGTGTTCAATTTTTGATAGTCTATCTTTGGTTTCTTTCAGGCAGTTTTGCCAACTTTCTATGGAGTCTTTAGTTTGCTGGTAATCTCTTTGAATCTGCTTCATGAATTCTAGGGTTTTTTATATTCTTCATGGAACGTTTCTCTCCTTTTGCGTTCCTCCTTTCTTCTGTCTGTGTCTTCTTGAGAGATGGCTAGCCTTTCTTTTATTAATCTACTTATCTCTTGTTTAACTTGAATTAATATTTCAGTTTTGATCTCGTTTACCAGGTCCCAAAGATATCTCTTTATGTCCACTGACACTGTGTTTGATATTTCATGTTTGCTGCCCTCAATCTCTTTTATATTTACCTCTCCTGGATCAATATTCTCAGGGTTGGGGGCTGGGGGCTTTTTCTTATTTTTCCCTCTCGTCATGTTTTTGGTTCCTTCCATACAAGTGTATAGTGTAATTCCCAGCCCCTCTTCTTGTTGGTTAGGGTTCTTCTAGAGCACGTAGGCTAGGGACTTTTGCCCTCTGCCGTCCGTTATCAGAGAGTAAAATGCAAGCAAGGGTAGTATATGCTGGTTCCTCCTCTCCAGGCCAGTAGACCTTCACTGAGTCCGTGTGCACCACCCTCAGGGAACCAATTGATTTGTGAGGACCCACTGGGTCCCAGCCCAGTCTAAGCAGATTCCACCAATCCACTCTGTGAGTGGAGCAGCCAACTGAAGCCACTTCCTTACAGAGCCAGGGCTTTCCTGCCCAATGCCAATATGTCATCTAGTTGGTTGCCCCTTTCCTGCGGGAGGGTCCCATTCCCATCACTCACCACATGTTGATACCAGTCCCGGAGAACTGCTGGGCTCCCCAACCTCTGACCTCAGTGCAGCTGCAGTGCGAATTCATGGTGCCTCTGGGTGGGTCGCATGCAGGGCTGGATCCCGGTGAGCCACGTGCAGGGCTGTTCAGCTCCATACTCCGGCCGCTCAAGCCAGTCGCTTCAGCGTGGGTTCGGTCGCTCAAGTGGATCTCGGGCATGGATTCAGGCGGCTCAGCCAGAGTGCAGTGCTTGCCGACCTTAGCTTCTCTAATGGTAGCCCCAGGACCTCATATTCGAGCAGTTTCTTTCCCTTCAGTTTCTTCCTGGGTTGAGAGAGTCCATCTCCCTCTGTCTGTGTCTCTCCAGGGTGTTCTATTCTGGCATTTGAGCTGTCTCTCTCAGAGAGGCTCCATATCCTGCTACCTCTAGGTCCGCCATCTTTGAAACCTCTATTTGTATATTTTTAAAGCATATATTTAAATTAAACATCTGGAGAAACCTCAAAGCCTGTCTACAAAATATAGCTTGAAAACCACTGCATTAGAAGAATTTAAAAAGAATTAAGAGCCATAAAAAGAAACAAAAGCATTCCAAGGAGAGTAGAAAGAGGAAAAAGAGTAAGAGTAAAAACTGGAGTAAGGGAACCACTTATGTCTGTCAGGAAGAGTTCAAAATTGGGTTAAGTCACAGAAAATGACCAATATACTCCTTTTGCTGTTTTTGGTCAGATAATAATAATTAAATAAACCTTTCCACCTGTTTTTTAGGTTGCACAAGGAGCCAGAGAAGAGCAAATTACTAGACTTTAAAACTATAACTTCTTATTCAATTTCAAAACACAGTCAAAAGAGTTAAATCAGCCAGGTGTTGGTGGTATGCGGGCAGGAGGATCACTCAGAGTTCCAGGCCTGTCTCAGCTACATAGTGAGTCCAAGACTAATCTGAGTTGCATAGTGAGACCTTGTCTCAAAATAAACAAACAAACAATAACAACAACAAAAAACATAAATCAAGTTTATCTATAGGGTCAGTTATACCTCCCACCACTAACAATAATAGTTTATTCTATAGCCAGATATTATAAATTTAAAATTTTTGATAAAGTAACTCAAAACCAAATCAACTCACAAAAACTCTCAATCAACAAATCAAAAACAGAGACAACTGATGACATATCCTTTCCTATCAATGGGAAAGATTATGAAACAATTTCACACTTGAAAATTCAGGATAAGATGGGAGATACAAGAAGGGCACAGAACAAGATAATGTAAAGAGACAAAGGTTGTAATGTTAACACAAAAATCAGGCTAAAGATTTAAAGTTTGCCAAAATTTATTTTATTATCTTTAATGCTACAGAGTTAAACAATTGTAGTTTGACTGATATACATACTGTACATCATTTATAGGTCAATCTTGCACAGATCAAATAACTATATAAGGAATGGAAAAAAGTTGCAAAACTCTATTAATCACTTACCAGTCCAATTATTTTAAATACAGGATACCCAAAACTTGCGTACTTTTTGTTCGATTTTATAAGATAATATAACAGGAAATATAAAAATGACAATTTTATCAAATTTATTCAATATAAGAATCAACTGTTTGAAATTATAACTGCCAGCAGCAATGTTTGCTTAGTATAGTCAGTACAGAAACAAATGCACCGTTCTAGTGACATTCAAACTGTTAAGTGGTTAACAGGGGTTGAGGTAAAACTGTAGTTTGGAGCTAAGTGTGGTGGCAAATGCCTGTAATCCCAGCACTCAGGAGGCTAAGGCAGCAGGACCACTGAGTTGGAGATCACCCTTAGCTAAACAGTGACTTCAAGGCCAGCCTGAACTACAAGGTAAAACCCTGTCTCAAAGAACAAAACAAAAAAACAAAACAAAACTAAACTGCAGTTGGGGCTGGGCAGTTGGGGCCCAACCTGTAATCCCAGCACTCTGAAAGGCTACAAATTGAAACCCAGCCTGGGTAACTCAGTGATTGGCAAGACCGTGCTTAAGATAAAAAATAAGAAAAGTGCTTTTGGGATGTAGCTCAATGAGAAGTCCTTGGATTCAATCTCTAGAACAAAACAAAATAAGACAAACCTGAAGCTTGGTATCTTACAAATTTCTAAATATATTTAAATATAAAATACCTGAATAGTTTGGCAAGCATGGCTACCATTGTTGGTGAGGATAGCAGAGATAGCCTGAAGTGTCCTTCCTGTTTCTCCCCAAGAAGCCACTAGACTAAAGAGGCAAGCACAGGAAAGTGCTGTCAGGGACTGTCCTGTGCTGTCATTCATCCCAGTACTCCGAACAGTGATTTCCAATAGGAGCTGGAAGAGAGACTCTGTGGATAAAACAGGATTCAATTATACTTATTTGATAAACAGAACATTGCATGCATATATTTATCTCTACTTTGTCTCACTAGAAACAAAACTCGAGGCACCTATAATACATTCATTTCTTTCCAGTTACCCTTTTCCCCATAAGTCAAAACATTTATATAACAAGGGTCTTACAGAATATTTATTTCAACCTCTTATTTTTGTAAATAAAAAACTGAGAGCTAAGGTCATACAAAATAATGTACTTGGAGGAATTCACATATTCAAGAAACTATCCTACCACATAACAGACTTTTATTTTTAGATTGGGAGGCATATGAACTTCTCCATATGTTAAATCTACAAAACAACAACCGAATACATGAAACATGTTATAATGTTTAATATAAGATTGGCTTGTTTCATCACAGTATGACAGCAGCTCACAATTACAGTGGAGGCATATAATTCATTTATGTCTCAAAAAATGTCTTAAGTCAATAGAATAGACATTGTACCTCCTTAATGGATAATGAAATTGAGACAAAGAGAGGTTTAAAACTTTCCCTAAATCATAAAGCCATTATGTGGAAAAGATGAAAAAGAAAACATGAGAGTTGTATGACCAGTAGAAACCTTCACACAAAATTCACTGAACAACTCCACCCAACACTGCATCCATAGACATGTGCACGTTTCCTCAGTGGGCAAGGAAATCTGAAAATTCTTAAAAGAATGAATAATCAGAGATGATTAAAAAAAAGGTCAGAATAAGAACTAAAAGTTTAGAAAGACAAAGAGAAGAAAGGGTAGGTGAGAGTATACCAAAAGAAAGAGAATTTACGACAATTTTCTGAAAATTGAAAGGCCAGTTGTGGTTTATTTCATAACTCACAGAAAATGAGGTAGATCATACCATTCCCTCATTTTCTACATCTTCCCAAATTAAGTTCCTTCCATTTATCATGCTTACTAATTATTTCTCCATTTTACTCTAACATCATTTTGCCAGTGTTCTCTATTATTATCTTTTAATAGAACTACTAAAAAATATTCACAAATTGTATCTCCTGTCATTTATTTTTGCCTTATACGAAAGAGAAATTTTCAAACCAAACATTTTGCTGTTTACTTAAAATCTACTTATTCCTTTGTTAACTCCTCTTTCTCCCTTTTTGCCTCCCTTACCTGTCTTTTTCCCATCTACCCTTCTCTCTGCCTTCCTTTCAGTTACCATTCTTTTTCACCATCCTTTAATCCATCTCTCTTACATTTGTCCATCTTCCTTCTTCAGTTATTCTTCAGGTATTCCATCTTTTACTTATTCAGCAAATATTTACTGAATTCTCCTTGCACACAGGAATTACTCTAGTTTGCTGTAGTACACTGGCAAGTAAGAAAAAAAAGTCTCTACTTTCAATTACTAATTATTCAATTTCCATTACCAGTATTCTTACCATGGCCTCAAAGGCCCCACTTGTCGTGACCTCCCTTTCTCTCTTGTGCAAGGTCCTTTCTGCCTTCACCATCTATATTCTGCCCAGATGACTTTTCAGTCATTTTCTTTTCTGTACCATAGTCTTACTACATGCTGTCCCCTCTGCCTAGGCCACATGATAACCTGGTTCACTCCTTCCTATTCACTCTTCAAATATCAAATGTCCGGGAAGCCTGTTTAATAACTCTCAGTACTCCCTCTTCTGACTTCCATACCACTGAACCACACTTGTGGCTGGATATGTGTTCAACCTTCTGATGCTAAACTCCATAACGATAGTAATTATATCATATGATCTTAGCACAAAATATAGGAAGAGCTTTTACACTGGGAGGGGGTACCAGAAATCAAACTCAGGACCTCATGCTTACAAAGCAGGTGTTATGCCACTGAGCTATATGCCTGGCAGGGGGGTTTACATTCAAGTGATTACTTGAGACCATATGTTCTAACCTTACGTTAGATAGACAGAAAGAAATAATTTTTTAAAAACAGATGATTTAAGTCAATACATTTGCAAAAGAGACAATGCCTGGTGTTATGGTTTGTGTTTGGATGTCCCCTGGAAGCATCATGCTATTACGGGCAGTGGGCTTTTCAGAGGTGGCTGAATCTAGTTTGTGACTGATTCACGGTTCAATGCTGGGATTAAGGATGGTTTACTGCTGGATCAGCCCACTGATTGTATCTGGTAGAGTGGATACAATAAAAGGGACAGAAAGAGGCTTGTCCCTAGGTCTCTGTCACTGTTTTTGTTGTCTTCCACCACTACGAACTTTTGTCCCTCTACCATGTGCCACCCTGTATTGGAGCTAGTAGATTAAGAACTGAAACTTCCACAAATTGTGAGCTAAATAAACCTTCCTCCTTTAACCTTGGATGTCAGGTATTTTGGTGTCAGCAATGAGAGAAAGTAATTAAGACACTTCATATAAAATGAAATGTCAATATATTCTAACAGGAAGAGAGCTTCAAATATATTGCTATGAATAACATGAAAATAATCAAATTAGTGGGAGAAGCTAATGGGATTTTGATACTAGGTCAAAGGAAAAAAAGCAGAGGCAAGTTTCACCAGAAGTTTAATATTAAAGTATCAAATTACTCCTTACATCTTTAAGCTAAACAAAATCAAAATATTAAGTGATGGTAAATCTGTACCATCACTTAAAAAACAAAATGAAAAGATCATAAGTAAGCACTGCAAAGATAGGAAAGAAACCAAAACCGTGTATCGTCATTTGAAAAGGCTCACAAGAAAATGAAAATGAAATTTAAAAAATAAAATTATAACAGAAAAAAAGATGATTAGGTGAAAGCACATATCAACAGTTCAAAAGCTAATGTCAAGAAAATAACATTTTAAAAAGAACAAAGGAAAGAGTATTTATGTGAAGAACCTATACAAGGGAATGTATATAGACGACAAAAGGACAGCAGACCCCAAGAGGCTGAGGGAAGGAGGACTGCAATGGGTGTGAGTCCAGCATGGGCTACATGATGAGTTCAAGATCAGCCTGGACCCTGGCTCAAAATAAACAAACAAGAATGGCCGACCCAAGAGGAATAAAATGATTAGCATGGTATTTAACATATTCACAACAGGTCGTAATTTGTATTTCTCAAAGCTGGGTGGTTCTGAAGCACTGGTGGTATATGCATGACTGTCCCATCAGGTAGCATGGCACAGTCATCCCAGGTGGTACTCACTGACAGGAACATATTAAAGAAATAGGATATACAGGTTTTAATGGTTATTTAAAATATTTTAATCATTTGCTAACCAACAAATCAGAGCTAAGAAAAACCAACAGAATATTCTTTTTTTTTAAGGGAATAAAACAAAACAATAAAATGAAACAAAACAATGAGAATGATACTGGCAAAAAACAAGACAAGAGGAAATCCACAACAATTACTATATTGCATATTGTTATCCTCTAAATAGATGCCTCAGACTACCAGGCTTTTTAGGTAGTCTGCAAAGTCAATCAAACAATACAAATACTAAATTCTTTCTTTACTTCAAATCATCTCAGCCTGCATTCTTCTGAATCAGCCAGTTACCAGCAGAATATTCCCAAATATATCAAATCTTCAGTTAAATACTGTTAAACCAAGTGGCACATCACCATTTCAATATGATTACTGATGCTACTATAACAATAACCAAAGGTTATCTGCTTCTTAAGCCATGACAGTTTTTACTTGGTAAAAACATTTAATAACTGTGTGTGGAGCTAGTGCTATTGTTTTTAAAAAAATTCTCACCTTGTTTTAATGGTCAGCAACCCCTTCCCCAACTAAAACAAAACCAAAAATAATCAAACAGAAAAACTAAATCACTATACATGACCAAAAAAAAAAAACTCTAATATATAATTTGGTTCATGCAATTAGGTGCTCTACCTGTGGGTCTAATAAAATCCCAACAGCCAAGTAAAGAAAAAAGAACCAAGCGCTAGTACAGACCAACAGTATAGTTTCCAAACTAACAGAATCAAGTTCACCCATCAATTTATTACAAATGCACATTCTTAAGAACCGTGTCAAATTTACTGAATGAGAAACTCCATAGGTAGGCCCAGATAACACAGATACATAATTCTTGAGAACCACAGTTCTAGTACGTCTGAGAATTTTTCTATCATCACAGAAAGATCTAGATAATTCTAGACTGGGAGCCCAGAGTTAGTATTAAGGAAAAGCAATTAACCAACTAAAAATTACGCTTCCAATTTATATTTCTATTCTTTAAGTAAAAGTCCCCATCTCATTTATAGGACTATGTGTTCAGTCTAGGTCCATGGCATGAAAGGCAAGCATCCAAAAAATTTAAATGTACTTCCAAAAAAGTCAACATTTTTATTGAAAGGAGACTAAGTCAAAAGCTGTCTGCACAATATAAACAGATTTTTATGTATGATAAATACAAAATACCCCCCCTTTAGAAATTAATTGTACTACTCTGGATTTGTAACAATTTTTCTTTATTCTTACTTTTTTAAAGGATCCAGAATAACAAATGAATTTAGAGAAAATGAAAGTCACTTTAGGCCAAAGGCTGAATAAATGACGTAAGTTAAAAATGATATTAAACTTTAGGAATCATTTCTAGATTCCAATGATTTACACTCTGGTACTATTTAAAAGGCATTTTTTCCTCCATCATCACAATAATCAAGGAATGTCTGTACATGAACTATAACTACAGTGAAACAGCAAAATACCTGAAAATTTACATCTAGGCTATTTCAGGACATAAATAGTCTGAACTCACATTGTGACAATACCCCAATAGACTGTGTCACGGGCTGTTGTGTTTCCTTTATGACAGACTATTCACTTTTACAGGTGTCACTCTACGAGCCAGCTCTTACCTAGGACCTCGGGCGGTTCTGACTGGAGGCCTTCTGGCTGCTGACCCTGAAGCACATTCAGCAGGGCGTGGAGACTCCTCAGACACAGAGATGGATGTGAAAAACGTGTCTCCTTGATCAATTCAAATACTTCACAAAGTCCAACCTCAATAATCTATGTAAGATTTTTTAAAAAGTATGTTTTATAACATGCATGCCAGTAATACTTTCCAGACAGTCTAATTGGTACAAATTACGTACACATCAAACTTCATTACAATATTTAAAAGGCAAAGCAAAAAACACATAAAAATTTTAAAAAGTGTTTAATGTGAAGATTTCAAACACCATCTGTTATAATGGAGGCTCAAAACTAAAGGCACTATTTAAAAGGCAGTTTTAGTAAAATGAAGCCAAAATAAGACACTATAAAAAGTTTACAACAGTAAACTTCTGTAAATGTAGTTATTTAGAAGAAATAAACTGAATTAATTTACAAAGTTTGATTTGGTGTACTCAAGTAAAACTAAGCATAGTAACTGCTAATAACCAAAAACACTACAAAACACAGCAAAAATAAGTAAATAAATACAAAAATAACTTTAAAAGAAACTTTCATCTTATCCCTTCCTAAAATGATACAATCACAGTATTATTTACACATCTCCCTTTTTCTTGTAAAATGATTATGAAAAGAAATAAAAACTGCTCAGCCAAATATATCAACAGCATTTTTACTTTATACTCTTCTTCAGTGAAACCAAGAATTTGACTGAATTTAGCTAAAAAGATAAATCCATAATTAAAGACTATGAGAGAAAATTGTAATCAACTGGTATAAGAATATATCTTCAGAGGGCTGATAAAACAGTAAAAAATGAAGTTTCACTTCTCAGCCAGATTTTTAAGATCTCTTGTCAGGAAGTGTTAAAGCAATCAGTTGCAGAATTAAGTTAAAAAAAGTTAAAATAAGACTAATTAGGGCTAAAGATGTATCTCAGTTGTTGAGATTTTTACATTAATTCATACATTAAATATCTCCTGAAGGACTTATTTTGTTCATCTTACTATAAAAGACCGGATGATATAACTAGACCTTATTCTCTAAATTTATAATCTAATAGGGAAAATGAATGAGGACCCCGTCTAAAACTCTGCTATAGCATTTATTACATTAGAGGGTAACTGATTATTTTTGTTTTCATTTCTAACTAACCTAGGGTCCTCCCTTTGAGGACAAGGAACTTCTCCTATGCCTAGTCCAGCACATGGGACATGGTAGGGACACAATACACACTGCTTTAATTTCTCACTCATTTAAGTGCTTTTTTAAAAAAAAGAGACAGAAATTTAGTACTACTATATTTTTCAGATGAGGAAAATATAGGGTGAAATGACTTGCAGGAAAATCAACTGCAATTCCGATTATCATGTGTAAGGTTCCTGAAGAATATAAATACAACTCAGAAACCAAAATAACTAGTAGGATTGTTTTTAGCAAAATCAACTAAAATCCTAACAGGCCTGAGGACAGCTAAGAGTTTACAAACTCTATTGATAAAATTTTTCACTTGACATATCAGCTTCTTTTTCTGAAAGGACTAGAAAGTTAAAACATACTAAGATTTCCATCTGCTTATGTAACTTAACAGAAAACAGAACCCTAAAGTACAAAATGTAGAATCCTTCTCAAGCCAATGGGAAACTACTACTTTCTGTCATTCTTTAAGACTGTTACTACTAATGACTTTTCATAATGCTAACAATATTCTCCCCAGAGACATTTTTGGCTAGGGTTCATTTATATAAATGTTTCCTACAATAATAATGAAAGTATGAACCTTGTCAGAAACAGTAAGGCTGTTTCATGAACAGGTTTCTGAATTGTCTCTCTGGTGAATTTAAAGTTTAACAACAAATAGGCAACTCAGTCAGGCTGCCAAGGCACAGAGGGCTGCTGAGACCTGTGTGTTAAGCTTGACCACAATGATTCGGACAGAGACTTCCTCATCTTGCAACTGGGGTTCTGTTTAGAAAATTCTTACTCACGCCTATGTCTTCAAAAGTTTTACCTATTTTACCTTCCAACAGGTTGGTTCTATTTTAGTACTTTTTATTTTATGCTGGTACATAATGACAGATAATCTTCTGCATATATGTAACCAGTTTTCCCAGTTTTGTGTGTTAAAGGGACTACCTTTCCGTCAACATAATGCTTTTGTCAAAGATCAGATGACAATGTCTCTGGGGTTGTTTCTAATCCATTCCAGTGACCTACACGTCTGTTTTTGTGCCAATACCATGCGGTTTTTATCACTGTAACTTTGAAATAGAATTTGAAATCTGGGATTGTTATGCCTCCTGCTTTTATCTTATAGATCAGAATTGCTTTTGCTACTTTGGGTCTGTTATTGTTCCATATGAATTTTAGGATTATTTTAAATAGTTGTTTAAGGAATGCTGTTGGTGTATGATTGAGATTACATTAAATCTGTGTTTTGGGAGTATAGCTATTTTCATGATATTGCATCTGTCTCTCCAGTAAAAGGAAATATCATTCCATTTTCTGATGTCCTGTTCAATCTCCTTTCTTAGAGAACTGGAGTATTCATTTTAAAGGTCTTTCACTTACTTGGTTAGGTTAATTCCTAAGTGTTTTGTTTTGTTTTGTTTTGAGACTACTGTGAATGATATTGTTTTCCTAATTTTTTTCTCTATGGCTTCACATAGTATTTTGAGTGTTTGGAGCCAAATAACTTGGCTCCAAAACCTATATTGTTAACCACTATACCCTATTTCTAGATAGTTCAGTCAATAACAGAAAACTGAATGTCATGGTTGATACACTGTGTCACTGTGTTAACTAAGAGACTCAGCAGAGAGCCTGGATCCTTACTTTGCAAAAGGAGGGCACAGATATTTTTTGAATGCTACATCTGCCCTGGGGGAGTGTGCGGAGAGGTGTCCCGCATACAATGTAAGGTAGGAAAAGAGGCTAGTTCTGTCCCCCTTTGGCTCCTGCTGCTTTTGCTGGCTGCTGCCTTAAAATGTTGCCCTCAAGCCATGCCACCCTGCCTTGGAGCTAGCTGAATATGAACTGAAACTTCCACAGACAGTGAGCTAAATAAATCTTTGCTTTCTTAATTTTGGGTGTTAGATATTTTGTCCCAGCAAAGAGAGAAAAGCAACCAAGTTAATGAGTATTTGCGACCTGGGTTTTAATTTTCTTTGAAAGATGCCCTTTGACTCTGTTAATCATGCTGGAAAAGGTTAAGAATGCTTGACACTTTATTTCTTTAATATTCATTTATCTTGATGGTTTAAAAAGGCCTAAGAATTAGTTGTTATTAGTTATACAATATCTTTTAATTTGTATCACAGTGTATTATTCAACGTCTGCATACTTGTGCAGATTACTCCTAGGCTGTTGTTTTCCTTCCCAAAGGTGAACTTAAGAAAACACAGATAACACAGTTAACATATTAACATAGCTCAGTGTGAGTCACCCCCATATACAATGGTAGGTATCTTACCAAAGCACATTATACAAGTCCTGCAGTCTTACATCCCAATTGTATCTTTTTTCCCCCCCAACATCTCCTACTTAAGCATAAGGAATTACAATCAGAGACTATCTGAAGGGGTTTACAGGGAAAAGATAAATACATTTGTTTTGGACTAAAGGAAGAGTAGGTGTAGCTAAGACCCTTAGGAGAAAAGAAAGGAAGATCTTTATCTGAGACAGGAGATAAAAATGTAAAGAAGTTCACAAATTATTACTCTGTTAAACAGAAATCAAGTAATCTTCCGAAAATAAGGTGAGAAAAACCTGTCACACTTGGGAACAACTATCATGAAATTTGTGAGACAAACCAGATAAGGAACATGGATTCCACCCTGCTGCTATTTCCACATAACACATATATGTTTTCAAGATACAGTTTTAAGGTATCTATTTCATAAAAAGACAATATATGAATCATTTAGAATAGAGGAAGCATTTTAAAATATCTACATTTAGGAAAAAACCAGTATGCATGATTCACCTATAGACGCCATTTTAAACTATTTTCACCTTTTTATCTCTTAGAAATATTCACCATACCTACTACACAAAAAAACATACACCAAGACTTAAACAGAACAGAGTACATTCAGAAGAGCTTGTTTCACTATAATACATGTTTCTATAACAATTTGCTTATACACATCTGGTAATAAGGAATGATATCCAAATGGTGCAGAACTGGATTGGTTCACATTTGATTTTCTTGTTAGGCATGGGGAAACAGAATAGTGGCTTCATAAGCCTGGCTTATTTTTAATGAACAATTCAAAAAGTATGTTATTTCAGGAGCACATATATACTGAATATACGATAGCCAAACCAACCCTAAGTTACACATCTAAAGAAGATTTAGTGAGATTACCTTTGGAAGTTTGATTGGGGGCTCTTTGGATTCCTCTTCTTCATCACTATCTGATTCTCCACTCTGCACAGAATTCTTAGATGCAGCCACCAATGATGTTTCCTTTTTCTGCCATTCCAGAACGCAATGGCGTACATTACAGTAAATATTGAATGCAGAAGGATTGCTATGTAGTTTGATATCTGGTATAATTACTGTATTCTCCAAGTTTTCAGACTAAAATATAAAACAAAATATTTCAATTTCACATTCTTTTCCATCGTCATCATTTTCCATTTTAAATAAAGAACTGACAGGTAAACATGTTAAGTCACATAACAAAGAATCTAAGTCTATTGAGTCAATTTCTAATAAAACATCCTTTCTACAACACTTCATTTTTAAGTAACAGAGCATTACCAATTGACAATGGCTGAAAAGGGTCAGGTAAAGAATTTAACAGAAATACTCTTTTATCCCCAAAACAGGAATAGAGTCAACAAAGCTTAACTGCTTAAGTATGGTATTTTAGGGTAATAATTTAATGCCTTTTTAGGGGACACTATACATGTTATAAATTTTCAATAACTGTTACGATTTATACCTAGACACACCCCTAAAGCCTCATGTGATCATAAAGTGGGGCTTTGGGGAAGTGACTGGATCATATCAGTTTATAGCTAAATGTGCTCTTATGAGGTATGGCCTTAAAGAAAAAAAAAGAGGTAAGGCCTGATCAGAAGAGACATGCTACTGGGAATGTGATCTGGAAGGGTATACTGCCGTGGCTGCACTGCATCATCTGTTTCCTGGATGCTACAATATGAGCAGCTTTTCTCTACCAGAACCCTTTTACAATACCTTCCTGCCTTGAAGCCTGTGACTTTTTGCTAAAAACATGAGCCAAAATAAAACTCTTTGTTTAAGTTGTGGGTGTCAGGTATTATGCTCCAGTAATAAGAAAGTGACTAAGATAATAACCTACTACAAATGTTGAATTATATTCTGAATTATTTTGAAAGTAGATACAGAGATTTACATGGAAATTCGGATTAGAAAAAAAACCCAGAATTTCCATCATCTCATCTAATTTCATCCTCTTCAAGTAACAGTAATGCCAAGAAAACTTTGAGTATGGACACATGCTTCCCAAAGCTTCTTTGGCAATAAATATGAATAAAAGCTAAAAATCAAATTTTTATTAATTTGTTGAAGTTAAGCAATTTTTCTTTTGTGCCCAGTGTATCACTCATAAGATAGCAACCACTATAAATATAAATTATTGTTATAAGGTATTTACAAATCTTTACAAATTCAAGTTCTAACAATTAAAGTAAGAACCTATGATGAATGATACAAGTACCAAAAACACTTGGTTTCAAATTCCATCCTTCTGCCATAAAGAGCTGGGGATGGGAGGGAATAATTCATTAATAATGTGTTAATTGGAACATCTGTCAGAGATACCAAAAACAAGCAAATATTAGCAACACAAATTTGTAAGAGTGATACGTTATGACCAACTGGTATTTAACCCAGGAACAATGCTGTAAAAGCATCAGTATATTTCCCCATTCAAACAAAAACACTAGACTAAAAAACATAAGATACTACAAATAAATATAGAAAAAAGCATTTGACAAAAATATGATGCTAATTCATGATTTTTAAAAAAATCTAAGCAAATTTAGAAGTGAATTTCCTCAACTTGATGAGGTTATTTATTTATGAAATACCCACACCTAACATGACCACAGACTTAATGTCTCTCTCCTAAGATTGCAAACAAGGAATATCTACTTCCATTAACTCAACTCAACATTGTACTGGATACCCTATCCAACACAATACGTGGAGAGAAAAAGAGGGAAAAAATGGCATCATAAGTAAGAAATAACTTTCAAAAAAGAAATGTGTTTATATCTCTAAGGGTTAGACAATCTCAAAGAATTCAAAACAAAAACCTACTAGAGATAATTGGCTTATTTAGCAAAGTTATAGGACACAAGGTCTATATATTATAAGTAGTATAATCATATAGTAGGAATGAACAACTGAGAAGAATCATTTAAAAAATAATAGCATTAAGGTCACAGAAAGTGCTATAATACTTACAAACCACATATCTAACAAAAGACCAATAGGCAGAACACATTAGAAGTTTTCAAAATTGAACAGTAAACACAAAGACTCCAAATAAAGGGACCAAAGGATGTCCTAAAGACAGAACAGGCATAAAAAAACACATGAAAAGAAGTTCAGTATTATTAACCATTAGTAAATGCAATAAAATGAGATATAGTAACTCAACTATCAGAATGGAAAACAAAGAGAATGACAACAATAAAAAACAAAAAAACCAATGACAACCACAAATGCTAGCAAAGATGCAGAGAAACTGAATCATGCATACACTGCAACATGGAAAAAACTATGGCAATTTCTTATAAAGTTAAATATATGCCTAAAATATAATCCAGTAATTGTACTCTTAGACATGTAAACCAGAGAAATACAAATTTATGTTCACATATGTCACATATGAATGTTCATCATAACCTTTGTTATGGTTATGTCCGTGGCCCCCAGGCCTCATGTATTTGCATTGTACATTTGTGACTGGTTCATTGTCTAGTGCTTGGATTGGTGGTGTCAGTGCTACACCCTCCCAGGGGGTGGAGCCAGGATGTGGTGTAATGGCAGGAAGAAGGTCTCTCTCTCTCTCTCTCTCTCTCTCTCTCTCTCTCTCTCTCTCTCTCTCTCTCTCTCTCCGGTTTCCACTTGCTGTTTGTAGTTGCCATGAATTGCAGCCCTACCATGCTACCCTGCCTTGGAGCCAACTGAGTATGGACTGAAACCTCCAAAAACTGTAAGAAATAAACCTTTCCTTTCCCAACTTCGGGCATCAGGTATTTTGTCTCAGCGACAAGTGAAAAGGAACTAAGACAACCTTAATCAAAAACAGCCAAAAACTAGAAATAATCCAGAATGGATGAATGGTTAAACAAACTGTGGTACATTTAAACTATAAAATGCTAACTCAGCATTATGAAGGAATCAATTATTGATGCATACAAACTGAATTATACTAAAACTGTTATAAAAACCAATCGCAAGAGTTTACATACAGTACATTTCCATTTAAGTAACATTCTTGAAATTGTAAAATTACAGAGATGGGGAACAGACTTAGGCGTTGTGGGAGGTTAAGGGAAAGAGAAAGGAGATAGCTATGCTTATAAAGAATCTTTGTATAAAGATGTAGCAAAAGGGATCTTTGTGATGGAAGTATTTCATAAATCTTGACTGTACTAATGGTCATAGATGTATAAAATTACATTGAATTAAGAAGACACAAACACACATACAAATGATACATAAGAAACTGATGAAATCTGAATAAGACAGTAAGTTATACCAATGTTGACTTCCCAGTTATGATACTGTACATTACAGCTATACAAGATGTTACTACTAACAGTGACGGATATATAGGAGATATATATATATATATATATATATTATACCACAGACCTACAATTCCCTTTAAAGATATATTCCCTGTGACCTAAGAACCTACCATTATAACCTCACCTGTCAATGATTTTACCACCTCCCAACAGCACCACCCTGGGGACCAATCCTTTAATACATGAGTTTTGGGGGGACATTTAACACCCACATTATAGAAGTAGCTAAAGCAACTTTAGAAAAAATAGACCAAAGTTAGAAGATACTACCTAATTTCAGCAATTACTATATAAAGCAAATAGTATGGTATTGGTATAAAGACAGACACATAGATCAACCACAAAAAACACAATTCAAAATCAGAGTCAAATAAATACAGTCAAATAATTATTTACAAAAATGCTAAAGTAACTGAATGTAAAAAACAAAGCTTTTTACATAAAAGGTGCTAGATTAATTAATACCAATGTGGGATAAAATTAATACCAACACTTAGAGCCAAAATTAACTTGAAATAGACCATATACTTAAACACACTAGATATATTTTTAAAATCTCTAGAACTCTGTAGAAGATAATCTTTGCAATCTTAGGGTAGATAGTGATTTCTTAGTGATTTCATGTATTCATGAAATGCATGAATCTTTAAGAAAAAAATAAAAAAACTTTGTTTTTCTCAAGTACTATAAAGAAAAAAGGAAGTCACTAAACAGAAGAAATTTCTTTTGAATATACATATCTGACAATATACATATCTAGAATATATAAAGAATTCTGACAATTCAATAATAAGATTATTAAAAAAGGAGACAGGGCCAAGGATTTAGCTCAGCGGCATAAGCGCCTGTCCAGCAAGCACGAGGTGGTGAGTTCAATCCCTGGTACCAAAAAAAAAAAAAAAAGAAAAAAGAAAAAAAAAAGAGGAGCCAAAACCAGGTTACATACATCTATAATTTCAGCACTCTGGGAGCCTGAGATAAGACTGCAACTTGGAGCCCAGCTGGGCAACCTAATGACAGTGCAACCCTAAAATAATCTTTGAGGATGTAGCTTAGTGCAAAGGACCTGGGTTCAACCCCTAGGACACGCACACACACACACACACACACACCCTAAAGGTAAAATCTGAACAAACATTTCACAATAAAAAGAAATGAATAACCAAAGATACATGAAGATGTTCGTGTCTTCAGTCATTAGAGAGGAAAAGTAAGCTAAAACTACGGAGAAAAACTTCTAACTAATCACAGTGACAAAAACTTAAAAAGATAATACCATGTATTTGCAAACATGAAGCTATTTGTTTTATTACACAGAACTATAAAATAAACAATCTTTTGGTGAAAAAGTTTTTCAGCTTCTTAAAAACAAAGCATACATTTACCATGCCACCTATGAAAACAAAGCTAACACTGTAGTTAAGATTCCTTAGTCCTTGTATTTTTCCAAGGAAAGTATAATTGCCTCTTAGCCAATCTTTGAAAATGTGGAATTTAGAATTTCCTTTAGGGTAATGATTAATGATTTTGTTATAAACATGTGAAGCAATGGAATATGGTTCCTGGCTTGTGAGACTGCTTTGTACAAACACCGAGATTGATGACATATACCTGTTTCAACTGTCACAGTTAAATGTTTAGCAGGATAAATGTCTATGTGACCAGACCCATAAAGTCACAGTCCTTAAGACTTAACTACATTGAAATATTCCATCCACACTTTCCCTGTAGTTTCCTGCTCAGACAAAGAAAAACTAGGAAGTTTGCCATAACTCCGTGAACACCACCAGTATGTATCTTTTTTCCTGATGCTTACTTTTTGTTATCCTTTGTTATCATAAATCTTGCCCACAAGTATAAAATGCTTTTGAGTCTTATGAGTCCTTATGGAAAATCTGCAAAAGAAACACCACCTCCTTCTAGGTATTCACCCAAGCAAAATGAAAACATATGCTCACACTAAGATTAGTACATGAGGTTTCATAGCAGCTTTATTTGCAATGACCAAAATCTTGAAAAACAACCAAATGTCCATCAATAAGTAAATGAGTCAACAAATTGTGATATACCCACACAATGAGATACTAATAATAATAAACAAGAAATACATATATAAAAATGTGAACACAACCCACTATATTGAAAGAAAAAAATCCAGGTACAAAAGAGAACACACATTATATAATCAAATTTAAATTAAATTCTAGAAAATGCAAACTAATCTACAATTAGAGAAAAAGAATCAGTGGTTGTCTAGACTCAGGGGTGTAGAAGATAAGAAAACCCTTGGCTATATGAATCTTGTTCTGATGTTCTGAATCTTGATTTTTAGTAGTACTTTCACACAGATATAGTACTTTTTAAAACTTATTCAACTGCACACTTTAAATACTGTACCTTTCTCAGTACTGTATTATTAAAAAACCTAACACAGACACATATGATATCATAAAGATGAGGGAGTTTTCTGCATAATAGATTTGATTTCTCCTCTAAGAAAATGAAGTCATATGTAGAAGACAGGACTTAGCAGAGTTGTGAGGAAATAGCGAAGGTTTGAAACACAATGGAAAAATAGAAGTATCTGACAAAACTAAAACAGTCTAGCTCTGAAAGTTCCAGTTAAGATTAATCATTAATGTCTATTACTATCAATTCACTCTTAACTCCCTTCAACAGCACGTGCATGGAAAGAGAAAATAATTGATTTACATAAGATTCAGTTTTATCAGGCAAATACAACAAATGTACAACAGAGGTACGATAGGGAGAATAATGACCTCCAGAAATATCTATGCCCTAATTACCAGAAGCTGTAACTAAGAAATCTTTCATGGCAAAAGGAACTCTGCAGATGTCACATAATTAAGATCTTACAATGGGGAGATTATTCTGGACTATCAGGTGGACCCAAGGTACCCACAAAGATACCCATAAGTCAAAGACAGGAAGAGGATAGTTAGAAGAGACAGAACATAAGAAAACTGTCACAGAGATACAGGATGAAAAAAACTCAGCAAGCCACTGGTGACTATGATAAAGACGACGAGTCACAACCCACAGAGTGCAGGCAGTCTCTGAAACCTGCAAAGGCAAAGGATGCCATCCCAAGAGCCTCCAGAGGGAATGCAGGCTTGCTGATACCTTGATGTTAGCCCAAAAAGATTCAGTTTGGATCTCAGACTTCTAGATAATTTGTGTTGTAAAAACAAGCCACCAAGTTTATTTGTCTCAGTAGCTATAGGGAACAAGGACATTAAAAACTTTTCAAAAAATTTATGATATCTAAACTAGAAATTATATAAAGTTGTTGATTAATGAGAAAAAGAAGAATCAATGAAACAAAAAATATAAAATAGTACAGCTAAATGGCACTTTTTAAAATATAAAATGTAGATTAAACAATTATCTGGAAATAGGAACAGAGGGCAAGGAGACACCATTTTACTATATTATAAGCTGACTGCCAACAGGAAATGTACATCTAGCAAACATCTAGCAAAATGCCTGCGCACAATCAGTAGGCAACTAATGTTCAGAGAATAAAGGAATGAATTTATATCACTCTTACCATAAACTGCTGCTAAAAACAAGATATACACACTGATGGCAAGAAAAACATTGAATTACTATGAACACAACACTAGTCAGAGCTGAGCTGCGAGGGTACAAAAGACCTTGACTTTCTATCTCTTCCTGGATATCACACGCCACTTCAAGAAAATCACCAAAGGGAAGCTTCAAAGAACTTCACAAGATGTCAAAGATTTATATACTCTGAGTTTGCACACAGTCCCAAAAGTGGAAAGGGGTAAAAAGGGGTAAAGGCTAGAAATTTGAATGACTATGCATTTGTTCACGTGTTTATGTATTAGGAAAGCTCTCTATCTCTCTTTTCTATTCTAAAAGCAGAAGTAATGAGAGGTCACCTAGTGAACATCTATTATTTATCTGCCCACTCAACAACACCATCCTTGAGGTAAACACCTCTCCTCATTCTCCATTCCACATGGCCTGCTCACCACGGCAGGTCACAGGGTTTCAAATACAACTTGGTCTAACCAAAGTAGTCCAAAGCCCCAGCCAAAGTGAATGACATAATTTAGTCAAACATTCTTACCCCTAGTCAGGCATGTTGGTGTACACCTGTAATTCTAGCACTCAAGGAGGCTGACACAGGAGGATTACAACTTCAAGCCCAGCTAAGGCAACTTAGAATCTCGGTGAAGCCCTGTCTCAAAATAAATGAAAGGAGTAGGGAATGTGACGGCCCCAGCTCTGTGGAGGCCCCGAATTCCATCCTTGTTACTGGGGGACAAAATTTTTTTTCTACTAGATTTGGAAGAGATTGCCTCTTGCTCAAACAAAATAAAGCTGGAGTTGAGAGCAGCTTCAGTCCTTAGCTACAGACAACAAACTCATACTGTGAGGAAAGCAGAGGCCAGATATGAAGACAATGATTTAATGACATTACTTAATCCCTGCATCTAGCTGTTTCAAAGCAAAGCCAAGAAATAAATTCTATCCGTCAACCCTTTTATTTCATTTATTTCATTTTTGGTTTACTACTTCAAATTAAATTTTACTCAGCTTAAAACAGCAAAAATACTAATTAAAAAGGCTAGTAAATATTTGCCTCAAAAATTTAAATATGATATACAGATCCAGCTAAATTGCTAACTCAGAGTGAACTGTTCAGAAACCATAGTTACAAGTCTTCTCTTCCTTTTGTTTAGGATTCTCAGTATCGCTATTTAATTGAAAAGACTTTTTTTGGTACCGGGAATTGAACTCAGGACCTTGTGCTTGCCCAGCAGGCACTTATGCTGCTGAGCTACATCCTTGGCCCTGAAAAGACACTCTTAGATACTAAGCAGACTGATCATTGTAAATGTTTAAGAAAAAAGTACATGGACTTTATAGATAGGACTTCTACATTATGTAAAAAAGAGATTCTTGATTTCTGAGGTCCCCTGTAATTCAAATATTCCACATATCCTTTTCTTTGCATAGCCACAATCAAAAGAAGCTCAGAACAATACAGACATACCAAGAGTCTCCTTATGTCAAGAAAAGTGTATAATGAACCTAAACCTAAGTCCCGAATGATTAGCCAATTTTATTGTTTATATTACATTACATTGTATAGTATATTACATTATATTGTTTATATTACATGGAGTCAGGGTGAAATAAAAAAATGAATATGTTCCCTCAAAGGACTGATGAACATAAAACATAAATAATTTTCAATGCCCAAATATTAATTTGGCTACTGGTCAAGAAACATACTAAAGATAAAACTAAAGGCAGAATCAAATAAGAAACATTTACAAAATTACTTCAACACATACATAAGGAATAGTATTATAGCTTACAGCTATATGTCCCACCAAATCCTCATATACTCCTAAGGATGGCGTCTGAGAGGTGATCATATTATGGGGGTATGATAATCATTAGTGGATTAGATGCTGATGAATTTATAGCCAATTTACTCTTATGAGGTGGTATCTAGTCAGAAGAGGTAGGTCGCTGGGGTCACAGCTTAAAAGGGTTATCTCTTCTCTACCCCTTACCCTCTCTCTCATTCTCCTGCCACCGTGCTATGAGGTACTTCTCCTCTGCTTTGGGGCTCTACCTTGGAGCCTGAAACCTCTATGAACAAAATCAACCTTGCTTCCTTGGAGTTATGGGTGTCAGGCATTTTGTCTCAGCTACACAAAAGTAACTAAGACAAATGGTCTGCGAGTTATACTAACATCTTTTAAATTTTGGCATTTCTATTTAAATTACTACATGAAAAGTCTTTAATTCTTATGAATAGCCATCAGCTTTACCTTGCTTCTTGTCTTCACTTTTGATTTGCTCTTCTGTTTTCTTTTCAACTTCTTCTTATTTAAAGTTTTCTTATTCCTAAAAGTTTTTAAAAGCAGAAAAAATAATTATGAATATTCATATTAGAATACATAAAACTATTAAAAATAGAAGATAATTGAATATTACTTATAAACTCTATAAAAATATACTCTGCATATAAGATACTAACAAAGTAGCTATGAGAAGGTAACAATATTATATAGCTAGGGGCTGGGGATTTAGCTCAGCAGCATAAGCACTCGCCTGGCAAGGGCAAGGTTGTGAGTTCGATCCCTGGTACAAAAAAAAATATATATAGCTAGGAAATATATATTAAATTATAAAAACTTGAATGTTGCAAAAACTTGAATAAAAATGAAACATAGTAAGATATCAAATGAAGTTTGCTTAAACTTGATTCAACAGTAGGGACTAGTAACAAAGATTAGCTGTGTCTATTTTCTAAAAGAAATGTTCTTTGTCCTAATGAGGGCTACAGAGCAAAAAGGCTTAAGAGTCACTTTTTATTAAACTGCTATAGGGAAAATCTTGAAGTCATATACTTTGCATATTCAAAAACCAGTTTTCATTACCTCATGGCTCCTTTTTTTTTAAGAAAAAAGAAACAAAATACCTTCAAGATTGAAAAAAACAGAATAAAAACTTTAGTAGAAAAAACAAGAGGCAAAGTGAACATTTTCACTTCATTTAATATTTTTATGTTCACTATCCTGTCATGTACATTACTACTATGCAGTTAAGATACAAAATTAAAGGCTGGTTCTTGCCCTGAAGGACCTGAGAGACTTGAACAGTGAAAGAGTTTTGCCCTAGGCTAAGCTGCAGTGGGAGGCAGGACCAAACTGTGTTTACCTTGAGGTCACCTCCTCTTCCCTTGTGACCACTTCCCTTCCCAGTGGCGCGAAAAGGGGTCCCAGTCAGTAACCTGTGCGTCATCAATGCCCACCCTAAGCGCCACCCCCGTCGGAGGTTATATGTGTACCCTATGCCACACGTGCGGGTCAGAGAATGCCAGGCTGCCTAGAGTCATGGACTGCTCTCCACATCCTTAGAATAAAGGCTATACTTTTTTTTTTTTTTTTGGCTATACTTATTTTATATCTTCTTTCTTATTGCGCCAAAAACCTGACAAACAGGAGCACAGTTAAATGATCTAGCAAGATAATGTTATGGCTATAATAAAGACAGGAGAAATGAGAATGGAAAGGAGAAGATAATGATGCTGGTTATGATGATGTCAATGACAACAATGATTCTAGATTCTAATGCAGTCAAGTCCTTAAAGACAGTAATTAATGTAGAGGAAGCAGTAACAGAAGAAATTTTAGGTCCGGGTCACCTAGAGGTAGGGATGTCACATTGCCAAAGTAAGGAAGTCAGATGTAAGAGTTAATTTGTTAAAATGAAAAACCAGGTTCTACTTTGATGATGCTAGAGTTTAAGAATCTAAATGTCCGTAAGATGTACAAAAGTAATGAGCATATGAAAACTTTATCTTTGATACTTCTTAGGTTTAATTCCTCAAATCAAAACAGTCACAAAATCTTGTCAACTGTATCTCACAAATTCCTGATTCTATTCACTGCATTGGTATTACAGTTACACTAATAAGTTACTATCATCTTCCCTGAAACAGTCACCCACTTAAAAACTGTTATCTTCTCAAGTCTCTTAAAGCCCAAAAGTACTGCCATGGTTTAAAAGATACTCTTCTAATATGTGACTTCAGCCAACCTCTCATTCTTCATTGTACATCTCACTTTACCTTTCTTTCTTTTTTTCCCTCTCTTTCTTGCTTGCTTTCTTGCTTTTTTCTCTTTTTTTTTTTAAAGCATCCTCAACGACAAGGACATTCCCTCAGTTATGTAAGGCTACTGAGCTCCTTGAAACTTTCACAAAAACTTCCCCTGTGCCAGAAACTCTCTCCTGTATTTCCTGTTATCCACTATTCACCTTTGAGGTCCCAGAGTCACTCAGTAAAGTTTCTCTTTCCACAGACTGGGTAATACACTCTCAATTCATTCTTTTTTTTTTATTGGTCATGTTTGTAATACATAATGATTACATTATCATGGGGAGTTGGTTCATGTACTTGATATTTCTTAACTCTTTTTTAACTCCTTCCCTTCCCTCTTCTTTCCTGGCACCTCTCAGATCCATTCATGAAACACACAAACACACATTCATATATAGAATTTTTTGACAAGTTTGTAGTACATGATGATCACAGCCTCTCAGGTACCTGGTGCACATACACAGCACTTCACAATCCCCTCCTTTTAAAGTCTAATTCATCTCCATTTTAATATCAATTCATCTTACGTCTCTGTTTCAAAATTCGTTGTATAATTTTTGTCTCATGGCCTGTAATTGTGGTTGTGCATTTAGTGTATCACTTCCTCGCCAAGCTACAAGCACCAACAGAACTGAGGCCACTCCTGTCTTGGTCCCTATTTTATCCTCTGTGTCTAGAAAAGCGCCTGGAACATCATACATAGCATTTCGAGAGAAAGGGAAAATAAGAGAGGAAGGAGACAAAAAATGAAAATTTGAAAGTATTACTACATTTCTTACCCAGGGAATAAAATAAGCAAGGACCAACAATAGACTCAGAGATATACTAAAGCACCTAAAGGATATTTAGTGATTGTTTGTTAAAGAGTTATTCAAGGAATTATTTTACATAAGTAATGGAAAGCATATATGTAGATGAGATTTCCCCCATGAAAGTATGCAACAAAAGAGAAACAGTGACAGTGTTCAATGCTAAACATGAACAGATATACTTGTTCATATAACCTATTCAACTATGAGCCTTTTGGTGGCATTTAATCTCCTATATAAATTCTAATGAATTCGAAACTAATGATTTCAACACTGGAAAACAGAAATGCCATTAGTTAGTAACATTCCATTATATGATTGTATTTAACAACTAATGAATTTTTCATCATATGTAAGGTCAATGGAAAATAAAAATCTAGAAACCAGTCTTACACACTAACAATTCACTTTGGAATTTCCGGTGGTTTAGGACTTTCTATCCAAAATCAACAGAACCTCAATGAAGATTATGTGAAATTAGTCCCATAAGACTTTTGAAAGGATAAAAATGAAATATTTATCTTAAAACAGTGATTTAAAAAAATTCCAAAGAGGCTAGGTGTGGTGGCACACACCTATAATCTTAGCATTCAATTACCGGTACCCACACACACAAAAGATTGTACTTTATACTAGACATGGTAGTACATGCCTGTAATCCCGGCACTCAGGAGGCTGAAGCAGGAGGATGGCCATGAGTTTAAGGTCATCCTAGGCTACATAGTGAGGGCCAACCTGGACTACAAGAGTGAGATCCTGTCTGTAAATAAATAAAAAAATTTTAAAAGAATAAATTTCTCAAGTTGTTCACAAATAATAGTCTTTCTATCACCTTAGTAAGTCTATTTTCTAATAAAACAAAAATTATTATACTCTGGTTTCTCTTCAGATTGTATAAATTTTTCGCCTTTTTTTAAAAAAATTAATCACAAAAAACCTGTTTGTCACTAAAATCTGTCAGAGATGAAAGACATTATCACTCAGATTCCTCCTAACTCTAAAATGCTAATAGATTGAAACATCCAAATTCACAGAAATTAGACAAAAAGTTTTCAGTCTTTTGATTTTATTGAGTAATGAAAACTAAACACTTCCTGAACTTACAATTTAAATCAGGAACAGCCATAATTTTTCCTTAAAGGGTCGCAGAGTAAATATGTTATATATTGTATGTGACAGGATCTCTGAGATAATTACTCAACCATCATAGCATGAAATCAGCCAGAGATAGCACACAAACAGATGAAAGTAGCTTTGCTGGAAGAAAACTATTTCTGAACAATGAAATTCACATTTGCACAACTGTATGTGTTATAAAGTCTTCTTCAATTTTTTTAAAAAAGTAAAAGAACACTCTTAGCTCACAGGCTGTAGAAAGGCAGGAACAGGATCAGATTTGGTCCATGAGCTAATCATTGTTCTAGGGTATATTCTGATGAAATTTTATATCAGAAAGAAAATAAACACAGATAAATTTATTTAAAACATCATGATGCATATACAAACACTATTAAAATTATCTCCCTTTCGTAAAGATAAAACTCCTGTTTTCTACTTTCTAAAGTAAGATACTGAGTAGGAGCAAGCCTATCTTCGAAGACTAGACTAACATAAAACAGTAGAAGCAATGAGGACTAGATGAACTAAACATTCAAAGATACAAGTGTATTCCAAGGTGAGCTGAGGTCACTAACATTTTCTTCCATGAGAGCATTTGCATAGTTTAGGTCTAACTAAGGATTGAGCTTGTTTTAGGCAGAGGCACTAGTAGTGCTTCACATGTCTACGTGGTGTGGAATGACACACTAGAACCTAGACAAACTCCCAAAACAGGGCTAGTTTTCCAAGTGGTACATTTCTTCAGACATGGAGCACTGAGGAAAGGAAACCTGGACCAAAACAGAAAAATAAATATCCTACTGTTTAGTATGTATGTATTATGTATGCATGTATGTATGTATGTATGTATGTATGCATGTAGGTGCTGGGAATCAAACTCAGGACCTTACGCTTGCCAGGCAGGTGCTGTGCCACTGAGCTATATCCCCGGCCCCTGTCTAGTATTTAAAAGACAGAAACCAAGCAAAGATGGTAGTCCACATAATCTCTGATTGGACTGAGATAATCCACACCTCATGCAATCAATCTAACAGAGCAAAGAACAAACCATTCCAGGAAAAAAAAATTATCACCTGAAGGAAAACAGCATTTTTACATTCAATATTAGTCTAATTTGCAGACACAAAATAAACATCATAAGAAACATCCAAAGAAGCCAAAGAATGTGGTAAGCAATCAAGAAAAAAAAAAAAACAGAAAATTAGGTACACTCACAAATAATCAAATATTAAATCCCGAAAGAACCTGAAATAGGTTCAGAGACGAGTAAAATGGATAAAATGATGTGATTTTCAATATAATCTGTTTGAAAAGCAGACACTCTGAGGTTGCAATTAAATATATCCCTAATCTATAAACGGTATGTTTCAAGACCTCCAGTGGATGTCTGAAGAATGCTTGATAGTACCAAACCCTCAAAGTGAACACACTTTGGTATCACAATAATCAACCTGATGACCTGATAATATAATTAACTACTACATGACTAACAGGGAGGCAATGTATACTGTGTGGTTATGCTGGATATTGGAGTGATTGATATCCCAGACAGAATGAAGCTGAATAATTATGGTTTGATCAAGCTACTTAAAATAGAATGTGATTTAAAAACCATGAATTATTTCTGGAACTTTTTTAAGAGGAAGTTTGCTAGGGATCAAGCCCCACTGAATATTTTTCCACAGGTAACCAAAACCATTCAAAGTAAAATCACAGATAAGGGAACAATACTGTATCTTAAATTAAGAACTTGTGAGATGGTTTTTCATAGCAGAATAAGACACAAGAAAACAGGTTTAATGGGTCTGCAGACAGACTATGAGAAAAATGTCCAAAATCAGTTAGACAAGCATGAATGGGGTAAACAAAATAGTCCAAGCCCATGTGGCACAGAGCCATTTGGTCCCCTATAACCAGAATCCGGGAGGGAGGGAGAGAGGAAGGAAGAGAGAGAAGAAGAGAGACAGAGAGAGACAAAGACAGAGGCTGAGGCAGAGAAACAGAAAGAGAAGAAAGGAAGGGGGTGGGCAGCAAGCAAATGAAGAGATAATTACAATTCAGAAAAGTGAAGAAATTAACTCAGAGAATTAAGAAACTCTGAAACTTTCAGCATAAAAGTACACTTAGGCAAATCACAGTCAAACTGCTGAAACAAAACTACAGAGAAATCTTAAAAGCAATCTAAGAAAAGAGATACACTAAGAAAAAAAAGAGTAAAAGTTTCTACTGTTTGCATTAAAATGTATGGAGTAGAAGAGGTAACAACTTAGAAGTACAGGTTTACAAGGATACCAAAAATACCCTTTAAAAATAAAGACAAAAATATAAATGTTTTTAGACCTACAAAAGCTGACAAAATTCAACCTATTAATAGAACATTACTACATAAAATACCAAAGAAAGGTACTCCTTTACTAATTGCTACAAGATGTGATTGAAAAACACAATGACTGTTTAATTTTTTTAAATTATTACAATAAAAGATGCATTGTCATTAATCCCCCTCCAAACGCTCCCCCTTACTTCAAACACTTATGTCACTGTTCTTGTCACTTTGTGAAGCAGTAGTTTGCTCCTGTGGTTACCTTCAATTCCTGAACCAATTCAAAATGTTTACCCCTTGTGGTCATTCTTGTTTGTTTTAAATACGCTTTTAATTTTTATTTTATTAGTACATATTTTCAGTACATGAATACTGAGTGAAATAAACCAGACATGCTGGTTTAAACATCTTACGGCATCTCTTTTTAGAGTAAGGCAAAGTACAAAGAAAGAACATAAAGGATGGACCAAAGGAAACAAGGGGCATCTCCCGCAGATGGGAAGAGGAAGAGGTCCAGGACACTGAGGAAGAGGGGAGGGGAAGGGGAAGTGAGAAGATTTAAGATATGCCATGTATAGGCTCCAAATACAATGAATGTCAACATTGTATGTTATAAATATGAGCTAAAAAAGGAAGAAGAAGAATGAAAATGGGGATTTAGAAATAGAGGGAAGGAAGTGGCTGGGAAGGGTAAGGGGATTTAAAAATGGAAGAAGGGCCAGGGGCTTAGCTCAGAGGCATAAGCTCCAAGCTCGAGGTCATGAGTTTGATCCCTGGGTACAAAAACAAAGGAAGAAAAGAAAGAAGCTGTGTTATGTACATGCAAGTATTCCTCACAGTCACTCTGAGTTTAGGGAAAAGCCAAAAGCCACATGGTTCCAGAGCTAGTGAAGAAGGTACGTAAGGACACACTTTAATGTGTTTACATGGCTGTCGTACTGGTGGATAGTACTCAGCAACAGCCATTTGCAGCACTTTTTATCACAACTTACAAAGACATTCACAAAAGAACACTTTCAGAACTGCTTCAGAAAGTGGCAAGAATAATGGGATAAATGTGTTTGAAGTAAGGAGTATTCTGAAGGGAATTAATGGCAATATCTTTTACTGTAATAATTTTTCAAAATATTCACCATATACTTCCATCACACTTCATATGTCACAATATTAAATGAACCGACAGATGTAAAGACATAGAAACAGTGTAACATAAAGAGATAGAAAAAGGTGTATCTATAACATACTTTTCAGGCTCCCAAAAGAGCTGATGTGGCTACATCAGTATCTGGCAAAGTAACAGTTAAGGTTTCTAAGAGATGAAGAAGTATTTCAAAATGTTAAAAATATTGATTCAATAGAAAAACATAACAATCTTAAATTTAAATGTAACTAATAGTGTAGCTTCAAAATATATGAAGCAAATGGACAGAAGAAAGCACAATTCATAACAGGAGAGCAGATTTTAACATATCTTTGTATTTGACAGAACAAGCAGAAAATAAAATTTTAAACAAAATTAATCACCGCTGCCTGACATAAGTGTATATAGAAAACCACATCTGACACCTTCAGAATGCACACTGTTTTCAAATGCACATGGCACAAAAAAATAGAGGAATACTGGACCACACACTAAGTCTCAACAAGTTTCCAAGTTCTGGATCATATGGTAATTTTTGATTACAGAAAAATTAAAGATCAACAACAGGAAGAAAACTAGAAATTGCCACATGTTTGGCAATGAAAAACACACTCCAAATAATCTATGAATCAAAAAACTAGTCAAATGGAAATCAGAAAATATTTTTCATTTAAATAAAAATTAAATATGACATTAAAACGTGTAAGGAATACAACTAAAGCAGTGCTTAGATTACACACATAGATTTTTGCACATACCTAGTGAAATCAAAAAAGTTTTAAAGTAAATTACCCAGGCCTGCAACTCAAAACTTAAAAAGAGAACAGCAAATTAACAGCAAAGAATGGGGAAAGAGTGAAATAACAGTAAGAGCAGATACCAATGAAATAATACAGAAAAGAAAAAAAATTGAGCTAAAAATTGATCCTCTCAAAAGATTAATCAATGTGATAAATTTTTAACAAGATTCATCAGAAAAAAACTAAAAGCATAAATTACCAGTATAACAAGCAAAACATCAGTATAGATGTTGCCTAAAAATCTGACAACTTAAATAAAATGGATAAACTGAAAATACAACTTCTCGACACTATGCAAGAGAGAAAAAAATGCATTAACTTAAGAATCCTGGATCTGTTAAAAGAAAAAGAAACTGAATTCACAATCAAAATCTTCCCAAAAAAGAAATGTAATGGCTTTGCTGATGAATTCTTCTAAACATGTAAAGAATTCACTGATACAATCTTGCAAAAAATACCAATATTAGGCTGACTAGTTCAGTGACTATAAAAAGAAGCTGAAGGAAGAGGATTAGAAACTCTCGGTAGCCTGGCCAATTTAGTGTAGTGCAATTCTGTCTCAAAATAAAAAATAAAATAAGGGTTGGGGATCCAGCTCAAAGCAAAGGCCCTGGGCTTAATCCCCCCAGTACCAGAAGAAAGGAAGAAAGGAGTAAGGAAGCTGATGGAGAGATATTTCCTAATTTATTTTATTGCAGCGTAACTCTGATGCCAATACTTGAAAAGTATTTCTTTTTCCTTACTTTAAAGAAAAAATTGTTATAACAAAAAAATGAGAATAACAATAGTTAATACATTATGTTATCGTTATTTACAAGATAATTATTCATATAGTCTAAGATATAGACAAAAAAGATTCCTACAAAGAATAAACAGATAATACCAAAAAACTTCATTTGCAGTGAACTAAGAGAAAATAGTAATGTAAATGAAAAATTTAGCATATATATTAAAATGTTTTTGAAACAACAGAATAGGTAATTTGGGGAACTGACATTTCAAAATAAAAAATTTTAGACCAATACTGGCTATGAACACAGAAGCAAAACAACCATGTAGTCAAAAAGTAGAAGCACTCCAAATATTAATCGATCAATGAATGGATAAAGAATACGTGGCACTTCAGAATATTATTCAGTCATAAAAATGAAGTGTAACTCATGCTACAGTATGAAAGAAGTTTGAAAATATTATCCAATGTGAAAGAAACAGAGGCTAAAAAAGGTCACAATTATATGAAATATCTAGATAGATAAATCCATTAATCAGGAAGCAGGAGAGTAGATACCAGTGACTGACAGAAAAAAGAACAGGGAGTGACTGCCAATAGCTATAGAATTTCTTTTTACGATGACAAAAGTGTTCTAGTTTCACAACTTTGGTAATACACTGTATATTAAAAGTCGCTGATTTGTAAATTTTAAAAGGGCAAATCCTACAGCATGTGAATTATGTATCAATAAAAAAAATACAAGAACAAAAGCCATTTACTTACAAATAATTTCAAAATCTAGCAACATATAAAAAGAATAACACCTAAAACGCAAAATTCAATCAGTATATTTCAAAACAATAATAGAATTAAGGAAACAACAGATAATCATTTTAACAGAAATAGAAAAAAATGATCTCAAAATCCATTCATGATGAAACTTCTTAGCAAACTAGCAACAAAAGAGAATTTACTTAACCTGATAAATAGTACCTATTTTTAAAACCCTATATTTAACAATATACTTAATTATGTTCAATAATGAAAAATTAAATACTTTCACTAAAAGAAAAGTGCAAGAATCTATATGGTCACCATTTCTATTTAATACTCTACTGGAGGTCAGTAAATGAAGCAAAAGAAATGAAACTCAAAATGACTGAAAAATAAAAAGTCATTTGTCATTTTCATTCGTTATTTGAAAAGTAAAATGTATTTTCATTTGTTGGTAACAATTATATTTACAGAAAATGCAAAATAAATTAACATACTTTTTAAGTAGATTTTTCAAGATCATTGGATACAAAATCAACCATTTTATAAAACACTATATTTATCAACTGAAGGTTTTCTACAGAAGGCAGAGTTATTCTCCTGTGTAATTAATGTAATGATACTCTTCTCATCACTGTATTCAAGCATTACTGAATAATTAGGGAGGAATAGTAGTTTGATTACTAAGCAGAAAACTTTTATTTACTTAATCTAGCCTGCTAATTAGCAATAAGAAGAGATTTCAAAAGTTTGATTTAGGAGAGAGATGCAAACAGATTTCCTATGTAGGCTTCAACATCCCGTATAATTTGGAAGGCATCATATGAGGTGAGCAGCAAAAGAAAATGAAAAGAGGGTGGGAAAATAGGGAAGTGAGCGAGAGGAGAAATCTTTGAAAAGCTGTAACTATCAGACCAATCATGGAGAAACTTTTAGTGACTAATGCCCAAACTGCAACCCAAAACCCACTTGTCACAAAGCGCCAACACTGAAATTCACCCCAAATACTGAGGTTTTAGTTTAGAAAAAAACAACTCTTATATCAACATCATTTGTCTTTAAAATAACACATTGCCACCACTACTATAGACCAACACTTATGCAAATTTATACTTTAAGTATACATAGTTTGGATAGTGCAGGTAAATGCAAATTAAGAAGCAACTGTAATGAAGATGGTTTTATCCTAGGCTTTAGAGAAACATCCCAAGAGCAAAGAGAATAACAGAGAGGACAGGAGACACTAAGACTTCAGATGGTGGCATTTGCAGACAGATTATAACATGACTATTCATCAAAATAAAAAGATGTGGTATTTTTATACAGCTCTGAAGAAGGATGACCTTGAAGCCTTCATAGGTAAATGGAGACAACTTGAAACTATCCTCATTATTGAAATAAAAAGAACCATATTTATAAATATCGCATTGTATCTCTAGTGCAAAAAATAGTAAGAACTGTAGGAGTAATAAAACCCAAAATGTGTAATTGCTACTGTAAATAAGAGAGGAAAAGAAAGTGATCTAAAGGATATAATTGCATGTATGTTTGGGTGTGTAAGATGAATGACCATATTACTGTATTTGTGTTATATCATGGAGCAGAACTGTTGACAGTCTCATTGCTTGAATGTGTACTTTGTATGTTTTAACTTTATAACTTGAACAACTATTTCCAAGATGACAGTATGTAAGTTATCAAGTAATGACTTCTCAGTATTTTCTATTCTTTTCTCCCCCCCCTTGGAATCTTGTAATGTTGCTACCCCTTTTTCTATTTTGTTTGTTTTGTTTTGTTTTTTGTTTTTAAATAAAAATTTTTTAAAAAAGAGACTAACTATAAAATGTCTACAAGGAACACTGCTCGTATGAAAAGAATCAAATTAAGCTTCTACATGACAAACATCATAACTGACATTAAAAACTCAACATAAGTTTGCAACAGAATAAGTACTGCTAAACAGAAAATTCAAGATTTAAAAAAGTGAAAATTTGAAAAAGTGAACAACCCTGCACAGAAAGATGAAAAGACTAAAACTATGTCCCTGGACATTTACCAAATCTTAAAATTCCTCCTGTTCCTTTCCCACCGTAGAAGAAAATACCTTTACTCTATCCAAGTAGACCGTTCCTCTCATACACAAGACTGTTTCATTCACCATCCTTGAAATTTTGTTCGACCTGTTAAAATCCTCTTTCTACTTCTTTGGCACTCTCTTTTTAATATGGTTTTTAACTTTAGAGTTTCCAGTTGTCTGACTGGAGAAAAAAAATTTAAATGATTTTCTATCCCTTTCCATCACCAAATTTCTTTGTTTTTAATTTTTTTATTTTAAAGAGAATAAAACAAAACAGAATAGAACAAAGCAGATCAAAACGATGTAAGCAACACAGAATTTCAAAAGAAGACAACAGGAAATCAATAGTGGCTACCATAAAGTCTCTTGTTTTCTTTAAAATAGTTGTCCGTATCTTCACAGGCAATGAATTCAAACAAGACAAAATAGTATAAAACCAATCAAAACAAAAGCACGAAAGCATTACAGGTCTTCAAAACCAGACAATAGGAAAATTAACAATGGCTACCATAATGTCTCTTGTTCTCTTCAAAATAGCTGTCCATACTTTTGCACATATTGAAATTAAATAATACAAAACAGACTAAAACCAATCAAAACAAAGAATAAAAGCATTACTGAACTACACAACAAGATGATAGGGAATCAGCAATGACTACTATAACGTCTCGTTTTCTTCAAAGTAGCTGTTAATACCATCTCACGTAATAAAATCAATTCTTGTAAACTATTTAGGAGAAGTTCCAGGCATGTATAAGCCTATACATGTACATCTATCCTTTCAATATTATAAGGAAAAACAAAAACAAATTACTGGAAAAATAAGAAACAGAAGAGATAAACAACAATAATAAAGAGCCCAAAACAATGACAATATAGGCTTTCAAAACAAGGTGGTAGGAACATAACTAAGGTTGTTATTTTGCATAGTCACCTTCAAAAGAATTACTCAGATTACCAGATATAAACATGCAAAATTGATCTAATCCTATGTTAACTGTTAAATACAATTAGTAGCACAATCATCTTAGCTATCTCAAGTGCGTATAAACAAATTTTTATCTTTTTTTCTTTTCTCCTTTTCCCTGAATTATTTTTCCCCTTGAGCAGTTTCTTACCCGTTCACAATATTTATTGAAGATTTTGTATCTTATTTGTTCTTTCAGTTTCTTATACTAGAGAGACAACACGGTATGTACATAAGAGTTTGATTTATCTCACTTATGAATATAGTCTCAAGTCTCATTCATTTACCTATAAAAGCTTTAATGTGATCCTGCTTTATAGCTGAGTAGTACTCCATTATATAAAAAAACACCATTTTTATGCATTCCTCAGTTAATGGGCATTCAGGTTGCTTCCAAAATTTGGCTATTATAAACTGTGCTGCTATAAACATGGGTGCATATATATCACTGTGGTATGATGTTTTCAGTTCTTCTGGGAATATGCCCAGAGTGCAATAGCTGGGTCAAATGGGACTTCCAATCCAGCTTTTTGAGGAACATCCACACTGATTTCCACAGTGGTTGCACTAGTCTGCACTTCCACCAACAGTGCAGAAGAGTTCCCCGCCCCACACACAGCCTCTCCAGCATTTGTTATTGGTAGTTTTCTTGATCCTGGCCCTTCTTTCTGCAGTGAGATGGAATCTCAGTGTGGTTTAAATTTGCATTTCTCAAATGGTCAATGATGTTGAGTATTTTTTCATGTATTTATTTGCCATTTATACTTCATCAGTTGAGAAGTATGTATTCATCTCAGATGCCCATTTTTGGATTGGGTCTTTGAATTTCAGGGCGCTGACATTTGTTTAATTCTTTATATGTTCTAGAGAGAAGTCTTTTGTCTGAAGGACAGTTGACTAAGATTTTTTCCCCAATTTGTGAGTTTTCTTTTAACTATGTTGGGAGATTTCTTTTGATGGGCAAAAATTTTTAATATGATGCAATCCTAGTTACTGACTCTGAGAAGTATTCCTCATGCAGTTTGATTTTTGTTCATGAATTCTCTGTCTACCCCTATGTCTTTAAGATTTCTATCTACTTTGTCTCCCAGCAGATTTAGTGTTTCTCTTTTAATATTTAGACATCTAATCCATTTTGACTTTTATTTAGTGCATGGTGATAGGCATGGATCTAGTTTTAGTTTTCAGCATATGGTTTTTCCAGTACCACTTATTAAAGAGGTTATCTTTCTTCCAGTGAACATGTCTGGTCCCTTTGTCAAAGATAAGGTGGCTGAGTGTGTTTGTAGTTGTAGTTGTATCTTCTAATCTATTCCACTGATCTTCAGGTCTGTTTTTATTCCAGTACCATGCTGAGTTTATCACAGTAGTTTGTAGTGTAATTTCAAGTCAGGGATTGTGATGCCTCCTGCCTTTCCTTTGTTGTCCAGAACTGCCTTTGCTATTCTAGGTCTCCTCTGGTTCCAGATGAATTTTAGGAATGCGTTCTCTAGATTTATTTGTAAGGTATGCTAACGGTATTTGTATCAGAATTGCATTAAATCTGTATAATAATTTTGGGAGAATGGTTATTTTCACAATATTTGTTCTTCCTATCCATGAAGAAGGAATGTCTTTCCATTTTCTGAGATCCTTTTCAATTTCTTTTTTCAGAACATTGTAATTTTCACTGAATAGATCTTTTACTTCCTTTGTTAGATTGATTCCTATGTATTTCATTTTGGGGGATGCTATTGTGAAGGCTGTGGCTTCTCTCATTTCTCACTGAGTTTATTGTTTGCATAGCGAAATGCTATTGATTTTTGAGCATTGATTTTGTATCCAGCTACATTACTGAATTTTTGGTTATTATACCTAGAAGTTTTTCAGCACTCTTCTATGTAGAATATTATGTCATCTACAAATAATAATTTAACTTCTTCTTTTCCTACCTTTTATTCCTTTTCTCTCTCTTATCTAATTGCTCCAGTTACTATTTTCAGCACTACATTGAATAGGAGTGTGATAATGGACATCCTTGTCTTGTTCCTGATTTTAGACTGAAAGCTTTCAGCTTTTCACCATTTAATATGATGCTGGCTGTTGGTTTGTCATAGATGGTTTTTATCAGATGTGGTAAAGACCATCTATTCCAATTTTCTGCAGGGTTCTTGTCATGAATGAGTGGTGCTTTTTTGGCATCTATAGAAATGATTATGTGATTCTTATCTTTGGCTCTATTGATATAGCGTATTACATTTATTGATTTGTGCATGTTGAACCATCCCTACATTCCTTGGATGAATCCCACTTGGTCATGGTGTATGATCTGCTTGATGATTTGCTGCATTCTGTTTGACAATATTTTATTGAGAATTTTTGCACCTATGATCATTAGGGAGATTGGCCTACAGTTCTCGTTTTTGGTTGGGTCTTTCTCTGGTTTTGGTATTAGGGTAATACTTGCTTCCAGGAATGAGTCAGGGAGAACTGCTTCCCTTTCAATTTCATTGAAGAGTTTGAGGAGTATTGGCATTAAGTCTTCCTTGAATTTCTTGTAGAATTCAGCAGTGAATCCATCAGGACCTGGGCTTTTCTTTGTTGGTAAGGTTTTAATTAATTTTCAATTTCAGTAATTAAAATTGGCTTACTTAGCAGTTCTACATCTTCTTGATCCAACTTGGGTAATTCATATGTTTCTAGGAATCTGTCCATTTCTTCTGTGTCAAACCTATGAGAGTAAAGATTTCGAAGTAGGTATTGATAATCTTGTGTATTTCCATAGGGTCTGTAGTGATTTTGCACTTCTCATTCCTTATTGCATGAATTTGAGGTTTTTCTTTCCTTTTTAAAATTAAGTTAGCTATGGGCTTATCAATTTTATTCATTCTTTCAAAGAATCAACTCTTTGATTTGCTAATGCTCTTTATTGTTTTCATAGTCTCTATTGCATTAATTTCTGCTCTGATCTTTATAACTTCTTCCCTTCATTTAGCTTTGGGCTTGACTTGCTCTTCTTTTACTAGATATTTCAGATGTAGCATCAGGTTGCTTATTTGTGTTCTGTTTTACTGATGTGGGGGTTCATCACAATAGATTTCCTTCTGAGGACTGCTTTCATTGCATCCCACAGGTTCCAGTAAAGTGTATTACTATTTTCGTTTGCTTGTAAATATCACTTGTTTAATTTCCTCTTTGATCCATTATTGTTTAGGAGCATATTACTTAATTTCCATGTGTTTATGGAGTTTTTGCAGTTTCTTTTGCCATTAATTTCTATTTTCATAACACTATGATCAGATAATATGCATAGGATAATTTTGATTCTTTTGAATTTACTTAAGCATGTTCTATGGGCTAATATATGGTCTATTTTAGAGAATGGCCCATGTGCAGCTGAAAAGAATGTATATTCTGATGTTGTCGGGTAGAACACTCTGTACATGTCTACGAAGTCCATTTGTTCACATGTCTGATTCAGTTCTATTATTTGTTGATTTTCTGTCTAACTGATGTGTCCCTTTGGGTCAATAGGGTATTAAGGTCTCCAGTTGTAACTGTGTTATTGCTTATCTGAATGGCCTCTTAAGAAACTAGCTATTCTCCCATTCATATCTATAAGAAAGGCACAATAGTTTTTTGCTTCAGATCTAGTTACTCATTAAACCTAGCTCGCATTCTTAATCCTTTTAACATAGAAATGTCAGTCAAATCTGTTTTATTTCATCTATGGCCTTTGTCTTTTCTCAGCATTTATTTCCACTGCAACTGCTTCTTTGAAGATAGCCCTGCTTTGGAATCTACTCCTTTTCATTGACCTCCTGCAGTGCTAGTAGAGATCTTCATAAATTGAAAGTTTAACTCTCTCACTGCATTGCCTAATAAGCTATGATGGCTCCACACTGTTCTCAAATAATATATGTAACATAATACTATGCTTCTGTTCTAACATACCTTTCTAGTCTTATCTCCTATCCCATTCATTCTGACTCGTTCATTTCTCTATTTTTGTTATTCCCAATATTTGTGTTTGATACCTCTTTGATTTTTTACTCCTGAATTCATAGTGTCACTCCAAAAACTACTTGAGGGACCATGAACTATGGTCTTCAAGTCAAATCTAGCCTATCAACTATCTGGTAGTTATACTGGATCATAGCCATATCCACTTACTCATGTATTACCTATGACTGTTTTGAACTTCAGGAACAGAGATGAATAATTACAACACAGACTGCATGGCCCACAAACCCTAAAGTATTTTCTAGCTGGTCATATACATAAGTCAAATATATATCATATACATATACATGTCATAGGTACTATATACAATATTTAGGTCTCATATACTTACGATTGTAGATAAGGTCAAACGTACATTTGATAATAGCATGTGTCTACTTGGATTCCCAGAAGGAAATGAGAGATTAGGTCTGCAGTAATATTTGAGGAAATAAAGACCAAATCTTGCCACATTAAATAAAATATCACAGATTTAAAAAGCTCAATCAATGAACACTAGGCAGAATAAACACACATAGAAACACATTTTGCAGATGTGGCCAGATTGCTAAAAAGCAGAGAAAAATTTTAAAAGGCACCAAAGAAAGGTGTTCTGATTTCAGTATGGAAGCATAAACACAAATGTAGCGATCTTCCTCACTGTTTACAAGTAAATTCTTTGGACAAAGCTCAGGAGAATGGGGTTATTACTTGGGAACTTCGAAAAACAGACTGTAGATAAGAATCAAAACTTGGGAAAGCAATCTATAAGAGCATGCATTTCCCAGGTTGGTTATTTTTTTTACTTACTGAAACAGTTCTGCCTGAAGGCTAGGAAGAAATCACTATACTACTACACAGCAGCATCCTGAGAGTTAAAATTCCAAAAGAGTACAAGAGGAACTGGGAGAAGAGGCACCTGCACACTGCAGAATATAGAAAGAATCCTTTAAAGGGGGAATATATAGAAAGGGATATCTTAATCTTACCTGCAAAACTCACATAAATCTTGCGTATACTCTCATGCTACACACAGGTATGACTCAGACCACTCCCAAAGAGCAAAGGTCCTGAAAACTGAACTGAGATTTGAACCACCACTCACAAAAGGTAACACCAAATTTGCTATCTAAACTCAAATGAGTCAACAATCTTCTAAAGTAACAACAGCAGAGGACTTCCAGGAAGATAGAAGAACGGTAAGCAGCAGAGAAAACATCCTCTCTGCAAGTCACCATCCAGATGCTGGAATGTAGCATCATGAGGAAGACAAGAAGCAAGGAAGTGGGTCCCCTGGACCCAAGAAGAATCAAAGTGCAAAGTGAAACTCACAGAGAGAGTAAAAAGAAAAACTTGAAGGAAAAAGAAGGCAGTAGTTGGTGGCGCCTTTGTCCTGAGAAAGGACTCCTTTAGGCAAGAGTTGTTCAAACCTGGGGCCACATGGTCACATTGACGGTGATGGCTGGGTGACCCCAGAGGGCTCTGCAGAAAGACATGGCAGTGGAAAGAAGCAAGGGACCTGGAGGACTGCACTGGCTGGTGGTAAGTGCAGAGGACTTAGTCCTCCAGCGTGCAGAGAGCAATTAGTCAGGAACCACTTTGGAGATGGGCTGGAAAAGCACAGAACCCACAACTGCTACGGTTTTGGTCTAGTAGCTCCTTGCTGGGCACAGGCCCAGGGAAATTGCTTGGATTTCAGCAAGCCCAGTGAGTCTAGTCTCAGGGTAGGCCTCCTGAGACTATCCACTATTCCTCCATAAAGCAACTGCTGGCTTGCTGGGATAGATTGACATGATTTGGGAATATGTCTCCACAGGTTCGTCCTGAGACAGGACTCCTGGGGTTCTACTAGTGAACCCAGAGAGAATCCTGGAAGTGGACTGTTTGTTTTTCTTTTTGTTTTCTCTTTCTTCTTCATTGTTTTTATATGAGAGTGAAAATAGTTCCTAACCTCTTTGTGGGTGTGGTTCTGTTCTATTCTTCCTTTTGCTTTTCCATCTCTCTTTTTCTTCAGTCTTTGCACCAGTTTTCCCAAATTGTTGTAATCCTCCTTTGTCTGCCAAACTTACTTCTCTAATCTCTTTCTCTTCTTCCAATTTTCTATTTTCTTCTTAATCCATTTTAAATTTAAACCCTCAAGGGCAAAATTGACACATGACAGACTTATATAGTGCATATAATTATCTGGTTTGGCTTATATTTTGTTATGTAATCACAAATCTAGTTCATACAGTTAAAAGTTGCAAATTAAGGGTTAGCTCAGTTTGTGGTTTTCTAGGCTGTGTTTCATGCTATTAGTACCACTATAGCCAAAACTGACATAACTGTTTTAAACAGCTGTTGATATTCCATAACTGAGATTAACTAAAGATCACAGAAAATATGGTGGCACAGTGCCAAAGAACCAGGGACTAGGCCAAATGAGCAACAACTTCTCATCTCCAACAAATTGAAGAAGTAAGATCTTCCAACAGACTCAAAACCTAAAAACTTGCTATGCCTAGAAGATACCTCAGAAAAGTAATCATTCCCTAAGGGTCCAAAATACTACCAATAAAGCAACCCACCATAGTCAACTTACAAGTATTACCCCAGGAGTTAAACTAAAAAAAGAGAGAAAATAAAATGAGAAGATATTTAAGCAAAATGCAGACATTCAGTCTGACAATAGCAAATCCAGGGAACAATGAGGTGGGACAACCCAAATGTCCCCCAACTAGTTCTCTCTAAAGTAGTAACAACAAAGAAATTGAATGAGGCTCTCGAAAAAATGAAATCAGAAATAACCTTTCAAATAACTGCAGATACACACCATGCATAGTGACATTAGAGCAGACACAGACAAAAAAAAAAAAAACCCATGAGCTTAAGAAAATTATGGAAGATCAGCATAAGAAAAAAATGGAATACATCGAACAGATTCAGGCAGCTATCTAGGGGAATAAAAACTCATCGAAAGTATTCAAAGCAGGTTAGTTCAATGTGAGGTCAGGATCACAGACACTGAAAACAGGCTTGCAGTTAGTAACCAGGAAAAGAAAGATTTCTCAAAAATAGCAAGGGACCATAGAAATCAATCTAGCAGCTGCTAGATGAGACAAAGAAAAATAATTTAAGATTACCTGGAGTGAATGAACAAGCAAAAGATACCACATATGACATTTTAAAAAATGTTCACAGATTCATGATGGAACACTTTCCTGGTAGAGAAAAAATTTTTGAAGTACAGATAAACAAGGCATATAGAACTCCAGTTAGCAATAATTAAAAAAAAAAAACCTAGAGCCAGGCATATGATAGTTAAGATTACAGAAATTCCACACAAGAATAGAATCCTAAATGCTGTTAAAATTTTATAAAGGCCATCTATGACAAACCAGTAGCCAATATTATGCTAATGGACAAAAACTAAAAGCTTTCACTCTAAAATCGGAAATGAGACAAAGATGTCCACTTTCTCCACTTTTATCAAACATGGTCCTCAAAACTTTAGCTGCAGCAATTAGATGAGAAAGAAAGAAAAGAAATAAAGATAGGAAAGGAAGAAGTTAAACTATCATTATTTGCAGATAACATGATACTGTACTTAGCAGACTCCAAAAACTTCACTAAAAGACTACTAGACTTAATAAGCAAATTCAGTAACACAGCTGGTTACAAACAAAGGCAATGCTCAAAAATCAATAGCCTTCCTGTACACAAGTAACAAACTTACTGAGAGAGAAATCAGGGAAACAATACCTTTTACAATAACATCCAAAAAAATGAAATACCTAGCAATCAATCTAAAAAAGGATATAAAAGACCTCTACATTGAAAACTACAGAACTCTGAAAAAGGAGATTGAAGAGGATATTAGAAAATGGTGAGATATTCCATGCTCTTGGATAGGAAGAACCAATATAGTGAAAATGGCCATACTTCCAAAACTGTAATACAGATTCAATGCAATTCCAATCAAAATTCCAATAGCATATCTCATAGAATTAGACAAAACAATCCTAAAATTCATCTGGAGCCAGAAGAGACCTAGAATAGAAAAGGCAATACTGGGCAACAAAGACAAGACAGGTGATAACACAATCCCTGACTTGAAATTACACTATAAAGCTACTGTGATTAAAAAAAAAAAAAGTGTGGTATTGGCAGAAAAAAAAAAAAAAGACCCAAAGATCAATGGAACAGATTAGAAGATGCAGAAACAACTCTAGATACACTAAGCCACCTTTTTTTTTTGTACCAAGGATCAAACTCACAACCTCGCACTTGCCAGGTGAGCTCTTACACCGCTTAGCTAAACAAACCCCTGGCAAGCCACCTTATCTTTGACAAAGATGTCCAACACATTCACTAGAGGAAAGATAGCCTCTTTAATAAATGATGCTGGAAAAACTGGCTCCACATGTGCTGAAGATTAAAACTGGACCCATATCTTTCATTATGCACTGAGCTAATATCAGAATGGATCAAAGATCTTAACATTAAAACAGAAACGTTAAATATGCTGGGAGATAAGAGTAGGCAAAACTCTTGAAGACACTGGTGTAGGCAGACTTCGAATAAAACCCAGATTGCATGAGAACTATCACAAAGAATCAACAACAGGGATCTCACCCTACTGAAAAGCTTTTGTACAGCAAAAGAAACCACCAACAGAGTAAAGAGACAACCCATAACGTGGGATAAAATGTTTGCCAACTGTTCCTCTGACAAAGCATTATTATCAAGAACATATAAAGAACTGAAAAAAATTTAATCCTTCCAGATTTAAAGACGCAATTCAAAAATGGGCATCTGAGATGAATATACACTTGGCAGATGAATAAATACAAACAGCAACTAAATATGTGAAAAAATGTTCAATATCACTGGTCATTTGAGAGATGCAAATTAAAATAACACTGAGATTAGAAAGGCTACTATCAAGAAATCAAGCAATAACAAATGCTGAAAGGTCTGTGGAGAAAAAGGAACCCTCTCCACTGCTGGTGGGAATCTAGACTGGTACAAGCATTATAGAAATCAGTGTGGAGAGTCCTCAAAAAAAATCAACCCAGCTATTCCCTTCTGGCTATCTTCCCAAAAGAACTGAAAACATCATACCACAAGGATATATGTGCACTTATGTTTATAGCAGCACAGTTTTTAATAGCTAGACCTTGGAAACAACCTAAATTCCCACCGACTGAGGAATGTATAAAAAAGATGTATTTTTATACAATGGAGTACTACTCAGCCATAAATAGGAATTGGAGACTTTTATAGGTAAAATGGATACAACTTGAGAACATACTCATTAGTGAAATAAATAAGACACACATGTGTAAACATCACATTGTTTCATTAGTGTGAGAAGCTGAAAGAAAACAACATTATGTATATGTGTATATAAAAACATAGTTAAGATAGTTATACTACTGATTTCTCTGAGTTCACTGAAGAGAAAGATTTGTGGTGGTATTGTTTAGACAACTGAATACAGATGGCTTGTGCTCTCAGTGAATGATTTGGGGACAATGTGCAATGTAAGTACCATTGCTGCCCCTTGATTGATGTGTTTTGAAATTGTTTGGGTTTTTTTTTCCTTGTTTCTTTTTCTTTTTCTCCTTGAAATAAAATGGAGTTGGAAAAAACCAAGAAAATAACAAAAGCAAAAATCAACATTCTTCACAGAATCTCCATAATAAGCCTCAGAGAATACAAAATATGACATTCACAATGTCCAAAATACAACCCAAAATTACAATGCAAAAACGAGAAAAATGTAATCAATTTCAAGAGGCAAGACGAAAGATGCCAACCCTAAGATGATCCAGATATAACTATGCAACAACCACTATTATAACTATACATCATCAAGTAAAGGTAAAGACAATAAAAGTATGTGGAAAGATGAGTTCAGTAAGGAGAAATTATTTTTAAAAAATTAAACTGAATTATACAGAACACAAAAACTCACTAAATGATTCATTAAAATGGAAGTAACAGGAGAGTCTGTAAACATGAAAATGAATCAATAAAAATTATCCAGTCTGAAATCCAAGAGAAAAAGACTGACAAAAGGAACACTGATCGGCTATGAGACCTGTGAAAAAAATCTCAAAAGTCGTACTATAACTGTCGATGGACTTTTAGAAGAGAAATTTGAGTAGAACATTTTAAGAAACAATGGTTAAAAAAAACCTCTAGAACAAGTGAAAGACACAAATTTACAGATGCAAGAAACTGAACATTCTCCAAAGAGGATAAATTCAAAGAAAAATATGGCTGTACATATCAAATCAAACTAATGAAAACAAAACAAAAAGGATGGGGCTTAAGGAGGGTGGTGTCATTGTTTTGTTGTTGTTGTAGTTGTACTAGGGATCCAACGAAGACATACTCTACCACTAAGCTATATCCTCAGCCCCTTTTTAAAAAACAATTGAGAAAAGTCCTCAGCATATCGCTTAGAGGCAAGACTGAAATTTGTAATCCTCCTGCTCAGCCTCCCTAAATGCTGGGATTACAGGTATATACCACTGCACCTAGCTTAAAACAAAAAATATCTTGAAAGCAGCTACAGAAAAATAACACAATGTATAGAAGGGACAGAGTTCAAATTCCCAAGTATTTCTTGTCAGAAATCAGAGATTAAAAAGACAGTGAGAGACATGACCAAAGTGCTGAAGGTAAGTGTAGTGTGGTGATGCACACCTGTAGCGCTTGGGAGACTGAACCAGGAGAATAGCCACAAGTTCCAGGCCAGCCTGGGTAATATAGGGAGATCTGCCCTCAGAAAACAAACAAGTACATACCGCTGAAAGGAAACAAGCACTTACTGGGAATTCTGTATGCACCTAAAGTTCTCAGATAAGCAGAGTTTATCCTCAGCAGACTGAAAAGCTACAGTAAGCAAAAGAAATGCTACAGTAAGCAGCAGATTGAAAGGAAATGATGCATATTCAGGAATGAAGAAAGAACCACAGAAATCATATACTGTACAAGTAAACAAAAAATACTATATATTTTTCTTTAAGTGCTTTAAATTATGTATGACTGCTGACAGCAAAAATTATATTGCATGATGAGGTTTTAAAAGTATGGCAACCACGTATATCAGCAGGAGAAGAGAACTAAAAGAATCTGTATGGTTATAAATTTTCTGTTTCAAGTGAAGCAGTACAATAAAAACCCTAAGTAGACTATGAAAGGATAGGTACATATATCCTAATCTCTATAGAGTATAAAATTTAATGTAAGGAGATATAGCCCCACAGGCCAATAGATACTAAACTGCTACAAAATAATCCAAAGGGAACTGGAAAAAGAGGAACAAAGAAGTAAAAAAGAAAGCAATAAAATGGTAAATCTAGATCCACCCATATCAATAATTATGTACATTAAACATTAGTGATCTAAAGCAGATATGTTCAACCTAGAACCCATAAGGTAAGCCATTTACCCACTTTTAAATGCTATAATAAAAAACAAAAAAATAAAATTTTGTTATATTCATTAACCAAATTATATATTTTATATGCATTCCAAGACAATTTCTCTTAATGTTCCCCAAAAAAGTGAAGAAGTTGAACACACCTGATTCTAATTAGAATTTAGACTCCAATTAAAAGGTAAAGATTGAAAAGAGTAGATCTTTTTTTTTAAGGGAGAAGTAAAATACTATACATGTTCCAGGAGAAAAAATGTAAACGTAATGATATAGATAGGTGAAAAAGTATATGAGCAAAGAAAAACTTAATGTGCAAATAATAAGAAATTTGGAAAGGTTATTTTAATACCATCAAAGTAACTTATCCTAAAAAGTATTATTGAAGAAAAAGCTGTCATTATGAAATAATAATAATGAACAAATACATCAGGAATTTTTAATCATTTACTAATAATAGATTTCACACAAATTAAATTAAAGGGCCAAAGACAAATTCACGGTGAAAATTTTTTAATACAATTCTCCTCTATAGCAACTGATAAAACTAGACAAAAATGAATATACATATAAAATATTCAGATAATTGTTATCATCCAACTTTAAGTAATTGACATTTATTGAAATCTACACCCAAAAATGGCAAAACACACATTCTTTTCAAGTATACAGGTACAATCAAGTGAAAGCATATACTGAATAAAACATATTTCAGTATCTCAATAAATTTAAAAGAACAGAATCATACAAAGAATCAGAAAGTAGCGAAAATAATATATATAAGAAAATACTTTTTTAAAAAAGTACTTATCAGAAAATAAAAATAATTTTACGTAATGATTGCGTCAAAGATAAAACTACCACAAATATTCTAAAATAATTAATGCTGAATGACAAATATAAAACAAAATGTCTGGGATGCACTCAAGTAGTGCTCAGATGAAATTCATAGCTTTAAATATTTATATAAGAAAAAGAAAAGTCTAAAATCAGGGACTTAAGAGTCTACCTTATGAAATTAGGATAAAGAACAAAGACAACTCATAGTGAAAAGAAGTAAATTATAATGATGAAAGTGAATAAATAAGAAAATAGGTCAATAGAAAAAATAACAAGGCCAAAAGTTGATGTTTTAAAGTTATAAACAAAACTGACAAGTGCTAGTTAGAATGATCAAAAGAAAAGAAAAAAGAAAACACTGCATGGAATAAAAACAGAAATAATCAGAAAAAAAGATGAGACATTGGTACATAACTCATGAACATTAAAAGCATAATAAAGATACACATTCAGTGCCAACAAATTTGATAACCTGGATGAAACAGGCCAACTCCTTAAAAGATACAATCTGTCAAAACTCATAAGAAGAAACAGACTATCTAAACTGTCTATACTATTTAAAGAAACTGAATGAATGACTTTTCCAAACTGCCCAAAAAGTTAACTGGTGAAATATATAAAACTCTTCAGAACAAAAATATACCAGTTCTCAACAATCCCTTACAGAGCACAGAAGTAGAACAAAAATTTTTAAATTCATTTTATGAGACTAACATACCCCTATACCAAAATCAGACAAAAACACATTATCACATCAGAAAGCTACACGTCAGTCTCTTGTGAACATAAACGCAAAAATAAAATCCTCAATAAAATGTTAGCAAATTAAATATGACAACATATAAAGAAAATTATATACCGCAACCAAGTGGAATAAATTAATATAATTCTATCATGTTAACAGGCTAAAAATGCTAACTCACATGATTATCTCAATAGTCACAGAAAAAGCATTTGACAAAACCCAACCCACTATTCATGATAAAAATCCTCAGTAAATTAGAGATCAAAGAGCATTGCTTCAATCTAGAAAAGAATACTTCTGAAAACAAAGCAAAACAAAACAAAAACCTATTGGTAGCATAATAATGGTGAGAATCTCAAAGACTTCTCACTGATCAAGAACAATGCAAGGACATACAGTCACCCTTCTTTACCGACATCATATTGAAAGCCTGAGCTAACACAATAAATGAAGAAAAATAAATAAAAGGTATACAGACTAGGAAGTAAGAAATAAACTGTTTTCATTCACAAATGGCATAATTATCAATGCATAAAATCCAAAAGAACAGATAAAAGAACTTTATAGAACTAATCAGAGATTACTGCAAGTTTGTATGTTACAAGGTTAATATACAAAAGTTGTTTATTTTGGCAATGAAGTAGAATTTGAAATCAAAAAACAACAGCATTTACATTTATATTACTACCTCTAAAAAAAGACACAAATATAAATATATACACAATCCATATGAAGAAACCTAAAAAAGTCTTATGAAAGAAATCAAAGAACTAGAGAAACATTCTAGTTATACACAGGAAAATGGAATGTTATCAATATATTAGTTCTTCCCAACTTGATCTGTCAATCCAATGAAATCCCGGTAAACATTCCGGAAGTTATTTTGTAAATTCTGACACACTGATTCTAAAGTGGAGATGCCAAATACTGAAGAAAAAGAACAAAGAAAATACTTAAGGAAAAGAATAAAGTTAAAGGACTGACACTATCAACTTTACTATTAAAAAGCTACAATAATGAACAATGTGGCACTGACAAAATGAGGCAAAAGGATCAATGGACTAGGGAAGCTAGAAATACACCCACACAAATACAGTCAACTGATAGTTGACAAAGGAGCAAAGACTATACAATGAAAATGGCGTTGTAAATTAGTTTTTTAACAAATGATTCGGAAAAACTTCACACCCAAATACAAACAAATGCATCAAGACACAGATCTTATATCCTTTACAAAAATTACCACAAAATGAAAAACAGTTCTTACATGTAAAACACAAAACTATAAAACTTGTAGGAGGTTAATGTAGAAGAAAACTGAGATGATCATATGAGTTTTAAGACAGCACTAAGACATCCATGAAAGAAATAGCTGATAAGTGAACTTCATTAAAATTAAAAACCTCTACTTTATGAAAGACAGTGTCGAAAGAATGAGAAGATAAGGCATAGTTTGGAATAAAATATTTGCAAAAGACACATCTGATAAAATACTATAATCCAAATTATACTAGGAGCTCTGAAAAGTCAACAACCAATTAAAAAATGAGCCAAAGACCTTAACAAACACGTCACCAAAGAAGATACAGAAATAGCCAATAAGTGTATGAAAAAAATGCTCCACAACATATGTCATCAGGGAAATCCAAGTTAAAACAACAACAAAGCACACACACACAACTTGGCCAAATTCAAAACACTGATGCTACCAAACGCTGCTGAGAATGTAGAGTAAGAGGAACTCTCTACATTTGCTAGTAGAAAAGCAAAATGGTACAGCCACTTTGAATGAAGTTTGGCAGTCTTCTAAAAACTAAATATACTCTTACCATGCAACCCAACAATTATACTTTGATCCACACAAAATCTACACATGGATGTTTATAGCAACTTTATACTTAACTGTCAAAACTCAGAAGCAACAAAGACTTCCTTCAGTAAAGTAAACTATGATATATCCAGACAATTGAACATTATTCAGCATTGAAAGAAATAAGCTATCAAGCCACAAAAAGACAAGGAGCTTTAAGTTCATATTACTAAATCAAAAGAAGCCAATTTGAAAGGGCTACATACTATATGATTCCAAATATATGACATTCTGGAAAAGGCAAAAGTATAGAGACAGTAACGGGGGGGGGCAAAAAAACAAAACAGCAGCGGGTGCTTTGCATCTTAGGGGTTGATGGATGTGAACAAATTTAGGGCAGTGTAAACATTCTCTATGGTACTAAACAAAGGATATATGTCATTATACATTCGTCCAAACCCACATAATGCACAATACTAATAGTAAAGCCTAAACTGTGAGCTTCAGTGATTATAATGCGTATATAGGTTTATCGGTGATTATAATATGGCTGGGTATAGCAGTGCATGCCTATCATCCCAGCTACTTGGGAAGCTGAGATGGGAGAATAACAAGCGTGAGGCATAGCTGGACAACATGGAGAGATGTTGCCTCAAAAATAAAAAGGTCTAGGGATATATTTCAATGGCAGAGCACCCCACGGTTGGATCCCCAGTACTGCAAGGGAAGAATGGGGCTTTAAATGCTCTATCAGGTCAGCACCTTCTGGATAGCATGACTCGTGATGCAACAAATGAACCCCATGGGTCTTCTTTTGCTGTAAAAGGAATCCCTAACCTGACATTATCCTTGTGCTGGTGGCACACCCAGAATATGTGTCAAATTCAGTCAAAATGAATCACAGTCCTTTCCAAGCTATAAGAACTATTTGGTCTTGAAGGATGACTGGTCTCTGCTGTCGTCAGGGTGGACATTCAGTAGGAGCAGCAGTTGCTAGGTTAGCACTGACAAATAGAAGCACTCTACTGAACCTCTCTGCAGTCATCATAATCAGTAATTTTTCCATGTACATGTAGGTCAAAAGAATTACTTAGCAGTAATAAATACTAACAGTAACATTTATTAAGTAGTTAGAGCCAAATAGTTAATAACAATGTATATGCTAAAGCTTGGCCACTTGATAAAGAATATGCATGCATCAGAAGGGAAAAAAATACTTATTTCATTTTTAAATAATGACAATTACTTAATAATTGGACATGTGTACCTGCTGGGCACTGCAAAACTTCTCAACGTTGGAATCAAACTGAGTATGTCACCCTCCTTTGGTGTTATACATTTCTGTGCTGGTGCTTGATTTGTACCATAGAAACTTTCATATCAAAATTCCAACTTTGCAAAAAATGTGAAAACACCAAAAGGAATATAAGATGATCTTGTCAAAATCATGAGACACCTCAGCCTAATTGCTCCCTCCAAAACACTTGCATTTGTGTGTGTGTGTGTGTGTGTGTGAGAGAGAGAGAGAGAGAGACAGAGAGACAGAGAGACAGAGAGACAGAGACAGAGAGACAGGGTTTTGCAACGGAGTTCAGGTTGGCCATGAACTCACTTTGTAGCTCAGGTTAGTGTCAAATTCACAGTATTCCTCTGCCTCAGCTTCCTAAGTGCTGGGATTATGGGCATGTATCAGGCCCAGAAAAACCTGCATGTTTAATCTATTTTTGAGGAAAACATGATACTATTCTGTTGATTTTTAAGCAAGTATTTCCAAATTAATATTTTTATTTTCTTTTTAAAACCCCAAACAAGATTTTTCTCTTTTCTTCAGCTGGAAAACTCACTCATTTTACATCCTACCTATCAGTGTGCCAACAAGGCAGGCTTTAACTTAATGTGTTTATTCACTACATAGTATTTTGTTACATGGGGAAAATTCTACCTAACCACAAATAAAGATATACATACATTAATTCAATCCTACAACATTTTCTAACACATTAATACTATAATATCTCTTGCGTAAGTAAAATAAATCAGACTTAGGTGTGCAAATACCATCTTGTCTCAGTATAAGAAACTGAAAGAATAAATAAGATCCAAGATCTACAACAGACATTGTAAAATGGTTAAGAAACTGCTCAAGGAGAAAAAACAACTGGGATAGAGGAAAGGAGAAAAGAAGGAAGGCAAAAGGAAATAGATAAAAATTTCTATATATGTGCATAAGATAGCTAAGATGATTATACTACTAATTCTATTCATGGAAAAGAATAATAATAATACAATTTGATCTATTTTGCATATCTCTATCTGGTATCTAAGCAACTCTTTTGAAGGTAATATGTAGTACAACAATCATTGTCAAATCCCTATCATCTTGCTTTGAAAGTCTACATTCTCATAGTTTTGAGTTTTTTCTTGTTATAGTTGTTGTTTATCTCTTTTTTGTTTGCTTCTCTTCATTTTTCTCTTTAAGACAAAAAAGCATATATATCCTGATCTTTCTAGTTCAAAAGCCTCAGGGTTGATCAATATGTTCTAAGTAAAATCTAATCCTTATTTGCTTTGTAAGATGCTTTACCTTTTGGCCAAAGGCTCCATTTCCCAAATGAAGTCCCAGTCCTCTTCCTCAGACATCTGCATTCTATCTCTAACAGAAACCTCACCATTACCTGTACTTTTTAACCTCCATTCATGCAGGCCTGGATTGCCAATCCTTTGTCATAATAGACTATGCTTTCTCAGCCAGTTGGTTTAAAAAAAAACTTTCCCAAGTACCTGCCTTTGTATTTTTCACCCTCAGATAGACAACACACTCAAGTGTAGGAAGTCAACTCATAAATCTTTACAGACTACTAGTTAGTGCTAAGTAATAAGCCCTGAATATTTGCTGGGTTAACTGACTACTTAACCTCTTACAATTGAAAAGCCATACACTTGTAAAATGATTCAATTAACATTTCTACCTAAAAAGAAAGCTAAAGGCACCAAGTGGGTTTAGCTTAGAGAAGAAAAGCAATTCCCCATTTTGGTCATATTCCCCTCTACTATTTCCACATATTCTTCTACCACTGCAAGACTCAGATATCCTGATTCCTTTTTATCTCCCAGTTTATCAATTGCTTCCTGGCATCACTTCTCTTTTCACCAAACACTGTCACCAAAAACCTTCAATTTCTTATTTTCTCCAGTAGCACTTTAACTCTGAATCATTCAATGAAAGTTTTCGCCACTTCTCTTTCAAGTGAAAATGCTGTAATACTAGTCTGATTGGTTAAACATGATTTTAACAATAACAGCAGCTAACATTTAAGGGCCCTAATGTGAAGGAACAATGTCCTCTGGATAATCCTGTAATGTTACAAAAAACTGAAGATCTAATTAACTTGTCCAACTTTAACACACAAAAAGAGGTAAAACTGAAATGGGGCCATCTGCTTCCAGAGCTCTAACATTCAGCCACTGAGCTACAGTGCTTCCCAGCTGCAAAGCAATACTGCTATTCACACTCAGACTGGATCAAACATTCCTTTCCTGTGCAACCCCTTCCCCTAAGAGAATGTTCCAATTTTGATCACTCTCATTCATTCAAAAACAGATCAAGTCATTTAATGAGTTCTTCCCTACTCAACTCAGTCACTAAGACCAAAACAAGAGTAAAAACAAGACCTTGGCTCAAACCCCCTCATTCTCAACAAACAAAATTAATATTTAATAACATACTGTTTAAAAACACGTAAGTCTTTTATATATATTGATTCATTCAATCTACAAAACAACCCACATTACTGTTACTATTATTATCCAGATTTTACATAGAAGAAAACTGAAGCATGAAGTTATGCAATGTACTCAAGGTTATATGGCCAGCAAATGACAGAGGAAAATGTTTTCAATTAGCAATAATCACACCTTGGTTAAACCTCATTGGCTACAATTCTGCCACTATACAAAACTGCAAATGACAAGACGCAAGATTTAAAATTGCTGTAGTACTGTATTTGAATACAAGCCCTTAACTACTTTGTTAGAAAATCATCAAAGTCATAGGCACTCCGTTAGTCTTGGATCCCTAAGCTCCTCAACCTTCTACCTATCACACAATCTGTACTAATGAATTCAACATTGGCTTTAAACCAGGTCAGGTGGCACAGATCTCAGGAGGCTGAGGCAGGGGGATTGCCAAGAATTTGAGACCAGTCTGGGCTACACAGTGAGTTGAAGGCCAGTCTGAACTACACAGCAAAACCCTGACTCAAAACAAAAATAAAAAACAAACACAGCTAAGGTGGACTGTCAACTTCACTGGCTTCAGAGTCACTTCAGGTATTAGTAAAGCATACTTCTGTGAGTGTCCGGATGGGCCACAGAAGTTTGACCTTTGGGTCTATCTCCAGCTACTGACCCCTTTTTTGTAGCTGTTCCCCTACTCTGCTTCCTGGCTGCCATGAACTAAGCAGCTTTACTCTGCCACATCCCCCTGCCATGCACGTTTGTGCTTTGGATCCAGGTGAACAAGAACTGAATTCTCTGAAACCCTTTGTCCTTTATGCTGTATATATCAGGTATCTGGTCCCGGGAAAAGCTAACCAACACACTGGCTGGTAACTGATTTACCATGTTTTTGCTTGTTGAACACAACAAGCTTGTTCCCACCCCAGGGCTTTTATAATTTCCTAAAACACTCTTCCTCTAGATCTGCCCTCCCCCTCATTATATCTCAACTTCCAAAGAGAACTTTTCTGACCATGCTACCAAATATATCATGTATACAAACATTGTTCACATGAAATTGGTCCTATTTCCTTTATAGTTACTTATCACTAGCAGAAATTACCGGTTGTCTTTTTTTCCCACAAGAGGGTAAGTTCCAAGACAATAGAGACCTGGTCTATTGAACTCAATGCTATGCTTTCAGCACCTACAACAGTTCCAGTCGCACAATAGGTGCTACGATATTTACAGAATGAAAAAAAAAATGCTAGATATTAAGATTATCAAGTTTAATTGTATAAGATTATTACTTAACTGTATAAAAATTATACAGTTCTTGCCCTCAACAAATTCCTAGTCTATATATTCAAAAATAATGACATCCTCCTCCCTTTCTATATTAAAGGAAGACAAGCCTCGTAACTTTTTCCAATACTAACTTTTCCACCTGTCATCTTAAACGTGTTCCTGAGGTAGTCCACTGACCTCTATCAATTATCCTCCTCTCAATTCTTTACTCTCTTCTTCAACACTTACTTTTGAATACCCTACTTATCCTTCCATACTTCAACATCCTTTCAATAGCCCTCAATCTTTGCCCAGGTTACCCTATCCCTTTACTATGAGCACGTCCTCACGTTATCAGCAACCTAGAAACTGTTCCCATTTTGCTCAGTAATTAAAACTTCTAAGAACTTTTAATCCACTTTCCTGAGGCCAGAAGTGCTACTATGTCATGTTCCTCTGGATTTCCTTATCATTTTTTGACAGTTTCCTTCATTGTCTCCTTCCTCTCACACCATTAAATGTGATGTGCACTAGAGCTACATACTCAATTTTTGCTCCATTCTATATGTATCGCTTCTTCTCTAACTCAACTATACAAAAAATTATAGCCTAAACTTCAGCTCTTTTTTCTTGTCTTTAATGAGAAGTCTGACTGAATTCTTAATCAAGTCCTCTATAAAGAATAGTTGCAGGTTAGCACTTAGAAAAAATGCTAATTGTAATAAATATTAATGTTGTGAGTAAATTTCCATGAATACTTTCTGAAACACTTGAATCAGTTCCTTATTACTTTTTCAATGATAATTTTTTAAAAAATGAACCAGACTAAAATATCACAAAATTTATGTATGATTAACCTATATTAATTTTGTCTACTACTATTAATCAGCTCTTGATATATATTATTGCACAGTAAAATAGTACAAAGTGAAGGTAAGAACATAGCAGTCATTGATTATTGCATAAGTCTTCGAGATAATATACAAGTCTTGAAGACAACATGCAAAGTAATATAAAATCTTTGAGAATGGTTTGTATGGATATACTTACAGTACAATAATTTACTGACTCACCATTCAAAATTATACCTAATTATGACAGCAAATTCCCTACTGTGGTTTTGTGCCAATTTCAAAAACATTAGCAAGGAACAGACTGGTATATTACTCTCGGCCTTCAGCTTAGATAGTAAAGAGCAGTTACACACATCTATGTCAGTAGGATAAACTGCTTATTCTCCCAATCCTGGAAAAATTACAGACATGAAAAGACTGTTTTATACAAAAAAAGTGGTAACAAAGGTCCATCTTTATAACTCTCCCAACTGATAAACCACAATGCATGCTGATCAACTACAAATACTTGTCTTACAGCCTAGTCCCTTTTGCAAGGTGAGAAAAAGACATCTGGTTGTTGCCTAATAACTGCCCATTCAGTAAATACAACAAACTATTTTACTTATTTGACAAAAAGCTAACTATGTTTTCTTCATATACTGCAAGAAACTGTGGGAAAGATGAAGACACCTCCCAATTACCACTGTGAAAGCTGGTGAAACGAGTCAGTCACCATCCTTCAGGGTATGTGGCATGTAAGGGCAAGGAAAAGAAAACAATAGGAGAGCCCTTACAAAAAAAAAAAAAAAAAAGCACCCACATTTTGAGAAAAAGAAAACGAAAGTGACTGAGCATCTACATCAAGAAAACTATAGTTGCACCCAGCACAAATGAAACCAATCTTGGAGTTACTCAGATTTTCTAACTGGTAATGGCTGTATACAAGCTGTCGAATTTTGAAGTTCTTCAGCGTTTCCTTTTCCCCCAGGAATCCCCCTCTGATTCTAAAGCCTATAAGGAACAGAGGAAATAGAACTGAAGATGATGGGAAATGGCCGATGGGTCATCAGAACACAAGAGGAGCTGGAAACACATTTCTAGAAGGCTCAAAGGCCCAATTTGAAAGTACAGCTCTAAAAGAAAAAATCCCTGAGATACTTTTCATATCTACAGAAATTTCCATCTGCATCCCTTATTCATAAACCTCTTAAAATGTTACCTCTACCCTTATTAGGGTACTTGTAAAATATGACTCTGTCTTTAACCTCACACTATTGCTCCCTTAGTGAAAGGCAGGTTTCACTAAGAGTGGCAAGGGGAAGAAGGAATGTCATGGCCGGGGGAGGGGTGGGGTACAAATAACACTGCCGCAGAGACACTGGAAATGCCACTTCCTTCACCACTCTTGCAAATGTATGTCCCTCGTGTAACGCTGTTACCCTCTCTATCCATGCCTCCTTCTTTCTCAACAATACACCCACACGTGTCATAACGACGACCACCCTCCCCTTTTCCAGCTTCACACGCAATGTTCTCATCTTCCCTAACCACACACACACACACACACACACACACACACACACACACCCCACGGTGCAGAAATCGCAGCCACCCAGCCTCCTTGTATCTCGGCTCAGTGCTTCCACCACCAGCATTAAGAGCTGACTGGAAGACGTACGCAGACACAGGCGTAGACACACACAGACGCGCTCTACACAAGGATGCACACACACCGGTGCACACGCGGCATGCGGCGCAGGGAAGGGCACCCTAGAGACGCACCTGGAGGCCGGGTGTCCAGCGCTGCTGCCCCCCTGGTCCCTGTCGCTGAGCGCCGCAGTGTAGATCCTCCGGTAGCGGTCGGCCAGGGCCCGGCCAGACAGCAGCAGCTGGTAATGACCCCGTGAATCCACGGCGGGCAGCCCCAGCCCCAGCCCCGTGCCGACCACGGAGCCCTCGGGAGCCGGCATGAACAGCGCCCCCGGCGCCGGGGAGGAAGACACAGTGGCGGCGGGGAAGAAGGCGTCCCCGCCGGGCCCCGCGGAGACCGCGGCGGGGGAGGCAGTCGCTGCGCACATCATCCTCCTCCTCCTTCTCCTCCTCCTCCTCGCCACCGCCTCGTCCCCGCGGGCCGGGCGGGCAGACGCGCGCGCTCACAGCCCTTTCCAACGACGACGGCTCCGCGGCGGCCTCAGGGACACTACAAAGACAGCGACCTCCTCCTTCTCCTCCTCCTTCTCCTCCTCCCTCCCGCGCCGCTCCCACCGCTACTGGGGCCGCTCATCTAACCCCGCCACCCGGGGAGTGTGAGGAGGAGGCGGTGCCGCCACCAACGCCGCCACCACCGCCTCAGTCGGGGCAGCCCGCAATGGGAAGCTGCCGACAGCAATGAGCATGCGCCACGCTTTACGCATGCTCAGTAACCTGAGCCCGCTCCCTGCCTCCCCGCCCCCCGTCTGCCGCTTCTCACTCTGCCTCAGGGCTTTGGGTGTGGAGTGGGTAGTTGGTGCGGAATCTATAGAAAATCCACTTCTCCGGGTTTTACTAGCAGTATGAGGAAGAGTAAGAATGGTGTGCTGGAAAGCTGTCAGCTACAGGCATTTGTGTTCAGGTAACGGGGTTCCCTCCAGATGGAAGATGCGAAACCTGAAGGAAACAGACTGTGCCCTTGGCCAGAGGACAAGTACTAAGCTGTCTTGCCACCTTTCCACATGTACGTGCTGCCACAAGATTTACTGTGAATAGAGCTGGTTTGTTCAGAATTCATGGGAGAGGAGACTCTCCGAATTAAAAGCCCTTTTGGCAATTTTTAAATTTGGAATTTTTGTCATTGAGACTTAAATCTCTTTTAAAAATAGATTTTTGCTTTCAAAAGCAGATAGTACAGACTACTTACAGACCGCCCTCAGAGAACACTTTTATCTCTTGATTGTGGTCACCATGGTTTGTTTTTTGCTGTCCAGATTTACATCATTCAAAATGATTCTTGAATATGACTTGAAATTGTAATCATAGCTAAGATGGTATAATTTGCAAATGTCAGATCTACCATTATTATCTATAAGATACAACATTGAGTTCTCTTTTCCAAGATATTCTACCAACTCTACATAAATGCTCTAAAAACCAATGCCAATATCCCTGGTTCCTAAAGTTTTTGTTTTCTTTCTTTCTTTCTTTCTTTCTTTCTTTTTTTTTACTCTCAATTTGAAGAATTTGCCTACTTTACAGTCCTGACAAAATTGCTTTAAATCCTGACATTCTACTACTATGTTTCTTCTACTTAGTTTCTTTCTGTGTGTGTGTGTGTGTGTCTTTCAATGGCTTTCTCTTCAAAATGAAAAAGCCTTAAGAGTATACACAAACACTGAAGATAAACATTGATTCTAATTGTGTAGGGTAAAAGGTGCTGAAAGAATAAATTTTATCCGGAACTTTAAGTGATAGATGCATATCATTTCAGTTTGTTTAAAGATAGCTAGAAATAGGATAATGGAAAACAGAAAAAAACAAAGAGCAGCCATGAGAAATTCAGTGTTTTATTTGGGGGATGGGGTGGGACCAGGAATCAAACACATGCCTCACACTTGCCAGGGAGGCACTGTGAGGCTGGGCTACATCAATGACCAAAATACAGTGTTTTAATGCTTGTTAAATGAGTTTTGCAGTTATCTCAACCCTTTTCTAAATCCCCTCAGAACTTCTCTGTTTATTTGTAGTTTGTTTTATCAGCTCCTAGTCTGGAACTTTATCCACGGTAGATATGCTACATGTAAATATATAAGTATTTCTTAGGTTATATTTCTACCCTAATGCAAATCTCAGAATTAAACAGAAAGCCTCCATCTCTGTCACCACTCTGGAGTGAGAAGGAGCTAAGATGCTGGCATATAGGTAGCATCAACTCTTCAATAGTGAAGCAAAAGACCTGAGGGTCTGTAACTGTGACAGTACATTACCTGTTGCAAGAGGCAACAGGATAGCTAAAAGGTTCTGAAATCAACCCACTTTGGATTTGGATCCTGGCTCTGTTACTTAATTCTTGTGTATCTTTAGGAAAGTTTCCTTCTTTGAATAATGATCAAAATAATATCTACTACATGAGATTATAAGAAGACTTAAAGCTTCTAAATGTCCACCGTGGCAAGATGCTTTTCACAAATGGTAATACACATTGAAGAAAAAAAAAATATATATATATATATATATTCTTTCTTTAATATAGAAATGATGTCTGTGTCTATTTACCTGTTGCATTTCCAGCTGCTTTTAAAGAACTATGCCTAAGCAAAAGGGAAATAGATGCTGGATACCTAAACACAGAGAAGCGTTTCCAGAGCTCCCTTAGGTGGCACCTTTGTACAGTCATTGCCCAGTTAGAATTTCTGGGGGCCACTGACCCGTGTGGCTGCACTAGAGTCAGCCACCTCTTAATTTTCCTTCAATACGAACAGTCAGTCCCAGGCGTGCTCCTCCCAGTCTCCTGGATAAATGCAAAACCCGGTAACTGGATAATTTCCTATGAAACCTAACGTCATTGAGCGGCACCACTAGGCGTGCGCAGACCCACACAGGCTCACTAAGGTGTTAGAGGGTGGCGCTTCTGGTGCGGTTGGCAGCGTTTCCTTCCACAGCAGCGCAGCGGTCGCTTTATTCTAAATTGACAGCAAATGCAGCGGTCTTTCTCCTCCTCCTCTTCCTTCCTCCGCACTGTGTGCTGCTAGGTGTGTAGTATAGAGCTATCACCTTGACAGCTGGGCTCCTTGGAAGGCTCCCGTGCGGTGTGCGAGGAGCGGGGCAATGCCAGGTAGCAAAGAGCATTTAGAACGACCCTTAATTTCACTGTCAAGGGGGCGTGAAAGGAAAGGTGGTCCCTCAGCAAGGGTCCTTTAAACTGTCGCTGCAGAGCAAAAGTGTGGGTTCCTTGTAAAATGCAAAGCCAGCGTCCTCTCTTGCCATTCCTGCCAGCACTAGGAAGTGGTTTAACAGCTGAAGTGTAAGGAGTGACAAGGATCTTGTTATTCTAAAAAGCTGTGCAGAATGAAAGGATACGAAGGGCTTGGCCTATATTTTGAGCAGGCTTTCGGACTTTGCACGCTGCCATCTTAGCTTTATCTCTGGCCTGGCTGGGCGTGTGTGCCGTAGTGTTAGGAAAGCTGGAGGGTGGGGACATGCATGCGGGGCTGCCCTGGGTTGGTTGGGCTAGATAGGAGTACCTGACTCTTTGCCCTCAAAAAACAACCTACAAGGAAAGGAGGCAAACCCTGCCTCTGCCCATTTTATTAAGGGTATACGTACTTTTCTGTCTTTGTGGTTGATAGGCTCATTTCTCAAAAGACTTGCCTGTGATTGTGTAATAAGATCATGGCTTCGTCTTTTATTCAAGATCGTAGGTTTTTGTCGTTCTTTTCCACTTGACATTGCAAATCTGTACCACAGTTTGAACTTTTACCACGTTTGCATTTGTTCTACTCTATATCTTTAAAGATTTTTTTTTAAAGAAAACCATCAGCACTGGTGTAGTAAATAACAAGGCAGGAGCCATAATGTGTACATAAGAGAACATACTAATGTTGTTAGTAGTTAATAGTTCATTTAAAAGGATAATGCATTAATACTAGAAGCATACAAACACAGGGAGCATGTATATTATCAGGCACATGAAGACTGCAGAAAATGTTGAAGTCTCAGTTTGTTCCTAGATTTACACAATGATGTACTGGAGTATTTAAAAACATAATGGGGAGCTGAAAGCATTTTAAAACAAGATTGGTAACTGAGAATCATTTGGAGGAAAATATTCTCAGGCTTGAAGGGTGAAAAAATGCTTTACTCCTCAGTGACCTTGACTTTTTAAGAGTCACAGGAGTCTGCTTTCTTAACCAATATGATACTGCAATTTAAAATAAAATATATTTCATATAATACATTAAATACTTCAAATATAAGATAAAAATTCAACAAGGCAATTGACAATGTATTTTTTTAATTAAGAGGTAGGGTCTCACTGTGTTGCCCAGGGTGGCTCTGAACTCCTGGGTGGAATCGGTCATCCTACCTCACCCCCCTGAGTAGCTGATGGTACAGCTACTGACCACCAGGCTCAGCTTGAAATTCTTTTGAGTGTAAATTATACATGCCATTCCTCACCTGTCTTGACCCATGAGCAAGAAGAGTTAATGCTTTTTTCCTTTTATTCGTACTAGTTGTTTGTTTTTGTTTGTTTGCTTATATTTTGAGACAAGGTCTCCCTGTGCAGTTTAGGCTGGCCTCAAACTCACAGCAGTCCTTTTGCCTCAGCCTCCCAAGTGCTGGGATTATAGGCATGTGCCACCATGCCCGGGTTCTTTTGTACTAGTTGTAAAAGATGCAAATTATACATGAAAATTTTCGTACAAATAAAAAATGTAGGTTAATCCCTGAAAAAGTAGTTTGAAATATTATTAGTGAGTATATGCCGGAAAGTGTGTGAATCTCATGATTTATATAAATGCAAATCAAACCATTCTGAAAATCTTGTTCATGATGCAGTTAGACAACAGCGTGCTTTCTTCACTGAGAGAGTCGTGTAAAGTATAACTCTTCTAAGGAAAAACATCAAACAACAGAAGAATTCTACTTTAAAAACCTCAATATAGTTTATAAAGGATTATTAGGCTGATGGTTATTATCAACGATAAACAGTTTAAATTGTGTATGTTCAAACACTAAAAGGGCGCTGGAATTCTTACACTGAAGTTGGCAAATCTAAATGACTCTAAACTGATCATAGTAGACACACTTTTTGTTTATTTATTCATTTGGGTTTTTATAAGACACTTAACGTTTCTTAGACTATGTCATCTCATCAGGAAAGAGGGTAATAATAGTACTTGAGGAGATTGAGTATTACATTATGTGATCTACATGAAATACTTAGGTGGCACACTCCTGGAAGGCAATACAGTAACCATTATTATTAATGTTATGTGAATATATTAACAGATCCTTATTTGAGATGTGTCCCAATCATATGCTAGAGGAAGTAACAAAGCATTTATACAGTTTGAGTTGTATAGACTTGGATTTGTAAGGTTTATAGTTGTTTCTGTGTATGTGTCTCTGTTTTGTTTTTTCAGTCTTATCCACAAATATAGATTTACAATATCGTGACAAAAATAGAATCCAATCTTAATTCACTAAACACATTGCTTCTTCTTCTAAATTTAATGAGTTTTTGAAATTTTAACTGCTGATTATATTTCAACATGTAATACTAGTGAAAACACACTATAGTTTCTTTTCACATTGCTGGTGGCTATGGTATATGTGTAGGTTCAAAATTTATACATCATTCATAGCTCACATTCTCCATTAATTAGTTTATAATTAACATCAAAATCTTAGCCCTGTCCAGTTTGACTTTCTATTTTGATAGTTTTACTTTTATATTTTGAAAGTAAAAAGAAATCAACTTCTTAATTCTTTATATACACTTGTTCTTAAAAAAACATTTTGCTTCTTTTTTGACCCTGTGTTAGGTTTGCTTCATGCTACATGTGTTTGTCACTTTTCTCATTGCTGAGACAAAATACTTCACACCCAGTGTTATGGAAGGAAAGGTGTATTTGGCTGACAGTTTGTAGAGGTTTCAGTCCATAACTGTCTGGCTCAAAGGCAGGATTGCTCATGGCAAATAGGTATTATAGAGAGCAAACAGTTCTGGCAGGCAGGAGGTAGCAATGCAACAAGGGATAAGACAAGCCTCTTTTTGTCTCTTATGTTGTATCCAGGCTACCAGGATTAGGGTGGTGCCAAACCAATCAGTAGACTGATTTAATAATCACCACCCTTAATCCCAACATCATACACTCTAGATTTAGCCATTTCTGAAAAAAAAAAACCTCACATATGACCACATGAGGCTTTGAGGGGACGTCTAGACCCAAACCATAACACTAGGCCAGATCTACGAAAAGTTTTTAGAACATATTTCATGAAAAGTAGCTCATATTCTTCCTAAATTAATTTGTGGTGACAGTATTTTCTTAGTTTAGGCCAAATAATCTTATTTATGTGATGTGAAATATTGAATTAAGTGGAAACTAATTCAAAAATTAGTAATTAATTTACTACTTACAGAGAAAAAATTTACCACCTGCTTTTCCAACAGATTCCTAAGATCTACCTCTATGTGCTGGTGAGATGGTGTGTCATTAACTTCTTTGTTCTGGGTCCATTCCCCTGCAAAAGTTAGGTAAGCTTGTGAGTGAAATGAGTGATGGGAAAGTAGGCAAAGAAAAGAATTAATATCTCTTTTCTCTCTCCTTCCTTTGTTTTGGGAACCAGCTTGGAACTAGCATTTCTTTCTTAGTCTTTACATCCATAGAGGTTGCAAAGTCTTCATCCTGACATTAATCCATGGGATATGTCTGCCATGTGTATGGCTTGTGAGTTTTTTCAACACGTTTGCACTTTGCTCCCACATTCCATTCTCTGTCTTAATGATCTGGCATTTATTTGCCAGATCATTAAGTTTTCCTGAGTGGACCTTAAATAATACAAGATGGTCCATTCAAATAATGACCCAAGTTTGACTTCTTGATCAAATGATGGCATTGTTCATTTTTCATCTAGTCTTGGGGCTCAGACTTCAATCAGCCAAGCAAAGACCTACTTCAAAAATAGTATTAGTTGAGTTTTCCACATCTATTTTAAATCTCCTTCTTGCTAGCCTAGTTCTACTGTAGAGACTGGAAAAAGTGAAATATTCTCTCTGTGAGCCTATCCTTCATCTAGAATTGGTTTTGTGATACAATTTAGGTCAGCAAGTAGAGAAAAAAATCTTTTGGTACTAGTTTTCTCTTTCTTCCCTCCTATGTCAAAGATAGACAAAATAGCTATTGTTTGAAACTATGAGGCATTACTGAAATTGACCCTGACATTCACAGAGCCATAAATGGAACAATATTTTAAACTTATTTTCATTCAAAAACCAAACGAACACCCAATTGTCTTAATTCTATGAAGGAAATATTCTGTTACTTGTAGTTAAAATATTCCTACCAAATATACCAACTCTAGCATCTTGTCAGAGAGCATGACCTATCTACCATATCTCAGTAAACTGTTTGGAGAAATAATATGGAAAGTAAGTAAAAGAATAAATATCCATTCATTTCCTTATATCCTAAATTTTCTACCTTTAATCAAGTCAAAAGAGCAGAAAGTTCATTGAACTGTATTTAGTATTATGCCTTTGAATTTTATTTAAAAAATTACTGCTACAGTGGTGTACCTCCTACATAACCCTTCCATGTCTGAGGCACTTGAACCCCCAGCTGCTGGAATACTGACTGCTGTCTACTGAATGATACCTCCTTTCATAGATGGCTCTTGGGCTTTTCGGAGCTGTCTCACTCAAGGGTACAACCCTTCCCAGGGAAGTCTGAATCAAATAAGTCATCAGTGTGATAAAAAAAGACCTGAGATTCTGACTTTGATTCAAAATTATTCTAAAGAACCATTCCAGCTTCTAGTACTAGACATGTGGTTTTTTATACTGTTAAATCAATTGCACTCCCACATACAACACACACATTATTTTCCTCAATCATTCCTGTGTCCTAGTTTTGTTGAAAGCATTCTACAGTACATTTTCTGCATGCAGGTTTTCCTCTCTGAGTCTGTTTCTGGAGAATCTCAAAGTAGATCAGTTGATTTGGAGACTGGTCTGAAGAAATAGATTCTAAAATGTGATTTTTAAGCTTAATTATCCACTAGTCTTCTGGTAATGAGAACCTCATCTGTGGTTGAAAATTTCTAAGGCAATACCTGTAATCTTCATTTCCAAAATTCCATGACCAGTATAAGTTCCCCTTGTATGTGGATATGCCTTGCAAATCTCTCCCAACAACACAAAATGGAGGAAGTGTCAGAATACACATGATTCCACTCACATGCTTAGTTTATATGTTATTGCAAATCTTATCTTGCTGGGATCCTCTCTCCCATGGTGGGTTTGAGGAAGTAAGCTCTCATGTTGTGTTTGACCCTATGAAATGTCAAAGTGACAAAGAACTAATGATAACCTGTGGCTAACAGCAGCAAGGACCAAGTTCCTAGGCCCAGCAGCATGCAAGGAACTGAATCCAAAAAAATATATAAACTGAGTCTCTGGTGAGACTGAAGCACCAGCTGGCATCTTGATTACAACCTTGTAGAGGTTACATGGCTACAGAAACAGAGATGAAGCCTATTGGAAGACAGAAGCAGAGACAAGTGAGAAAAAAAGATTTGAAGATACTATGCTGCTGACTGTAAAGACAGACAAAAGTCAAAAGCCAAGAAGCACAAGCTGAACAAAAAAAGAAAAAAACAAAACAAACAACCTTTAAAATAAATGTAATCGTCCTGATAACACCTTGATTTTAGGACTTTTGATCATCAGAAATGTAAGATAGTAAATCTGTTTTGTTTTAACCTAGCAAATTTGCTATAGCAGCAATAGGAAACTAATAAAATATCCTTTGAGTGCACTTATTCTATCACATGAACTATTATACCAAACCCACTTTTGGTACAATGATGTAGTGGTCTTCTGAAGGTGAAGGTGGGGCACAGCTATACATAGTACCCTTAAGATCTATTATCTGATGCTGTGTTGCTAATAGAATAGGAACCCAGAATAGTAGTAGTGGTTCTACTCCTAGTGCCCCTTAGAAAATTTGTGTTTGCTGCTTGGTACCTGGCTCCCAGGTACCAAGTAGTACTTTCACAAGAGGAATTTTAGGAGCCTCACTGGCCTTGTAATTTTGGTTGCTTTCTAGCACTGTAAGATCTTCAGTCCTCAGGCCTGGGATTTAGCTGCATAAGCACCTGCCTGGCAAGCCTTAGGTCATGAGTTCGATCCCCGATTACAAAAAAAAAAAAATCTTCAGACCAGCAAAGAAAGGAATCCCTGTCCTGGCAAATGTAACTGATCTATGTTTAGGATTGTAAAAAGGCCTGCTGCTCCATATGGGAATAGAAAAATATGGATAACACATGATCCATTGTTGTGTGGCTTGGTATTTCTTACTCAATTGTGATGTCAAATGAAAAAATATTGTCCTCATGACCTGAGGAAGGCAGTGACAAAGAACTCAGATCTCTCAGGGCTGAAAGTGTAGATTATCCTGTTAGACTGGCCATCTAGACAAGTGCAGGTAGAGTAATGGTAATCTAGTACAGACATGGAGGAGAGTTTGCACTGTAGCATCAAAACTAGCCATAACAAGGGCTGCAGTTCATTCCACTTCCTCGTTCAGATTTCAACAGGCAAAAGAAACTATCTAGAATTCTGGAAATCTGATGAAATGTCTATAGAAGAAAATAGATCTGATCAATGATAAGGGTAGACTGCAAAGGATACTATAATATGTTGCCTCATTGTCCCTTTAGGATTTGGTCCTTATCTCCAAGTAGTGATGTCTACTGATAGTTCACAAATGAACATTTCTCTTAAGAACTGTCCTCAGCTGATAGTTACTGCTTGACCCATGTGATGTCACTTCCCTGAGGGATGGTAAGGAAGCAACTTAACATTGCAGTGAGACAAATATCTTGTGCCACTACATTAATTTGGGAAAAACTGAAAGGACTATGCCAATTCCAGAACTCCTTGAAGATTTGACTGATACCTCTCTTTTAAAATGATCTTCATTTCATCATGTCCTGCTAATTAGTTTTACCTTCCTCATTTCTTCACTCATTTTGTTCCTAAGTATACTCCCTAATAATAGGGTTTTTTTTTTCACAGCTGTTTTCCTGAGAAACTTAATCTAAGGCAAATTTATGTCTCGGTAAAAGACAAAATTTGTCATTGCATTTGCTTAAAATATGGGTGACATTATTCGTGACATGACATGTTTTAAATATCCTGCCTGAAAATAATATTTTTATAACTAAATACTCAGAAAAATTTACTTCCTTAAAACCTGTTTTTACGAGTATTAATATTAGCATTAGTATTACTTTGGAGATAAGATCTCACTATGCCCAGACTGGCTTCAGACTTGCGGCAATCCTGTTTCCTCAGCCTCGGGAGTGCTGTGATTACAGGTATGCACCACCATGCCCAGTTAAAACCTGTTTTTTAAAAATGACCTATATTTTCATTATGAAAATTATAATCCAGATTAAATGGATTTATATTTTACTGTTATTTTTGTGTTGGAACATGGCAAAATTATTTATTACTATACCTATGGTCAAATATTTCATAGGACTTAAATATTTTATGATTTTTACTTTGTATTAACATTTTCATTGAGATATATTTTTGCATCTTTATAAGGTACATAATTGTAATTTGATACAGGTATATATGTAATAACTGAATCAGAGTAATGAACATTTCCATCTCTTCAAACATTAGTCAATTTTTGCATGTTGGGCTGGAGATATAGCTCAGCAGCACAGTGCCTGCCTGACAATTTTTGCATGTTAAGAATTTTATCTTTTAGTCACTTTGAAATATATCTAAATTAATGTGTTTTGGATCAGTTACTACCCTACCATGCTACAGAAAGCCAGAACTAATTCCTCTCCTCCAGTTGTGATTTGGTGCTCCTCATTTAACTTTTTAAAAGTTTCCCTTTGCTACCCTTCCCAGTTTCTACTGATCGCTGATTCCAGTCTTTTCTTTTATGACATAGACTTTTTAGTTTGCATAATTAAGTGAGAAGATGTGGCATTTTTCTTTCAATGGTTAACTTATTTCACTTAATATAGTGTCCTGTAGTTCCATCCATGTTGTTTTACATAATACAATCATTCTTTCATGATTGAATAATTACTCATTTTATGCATGTACCATGTTTTCTTTATCCTGTTATTGATGGTGGAGCATCTAGATTAATTCCATATATTAGTTGTTGTGACTAGTGTCGCAATAAAGCTAGAATGCAAGTATCTTCTTTAGATACATACACAGTAATGGCATTTTAGGATCATATGAAAGTTCTATTTTTGGTGCTTTAAGAAATCTCAATACTATTTTCCTTGTTGGCTGTATTAACTTACATTCTTGAAAGTAGTGTGTGAGAATTCATTTTCCTACACACCCTCATCAGCACTGGTTATTTTTTGTTATTAAAAATTATATCCATTCCAAATGGGGTGAAATTAGGTGTCATTGTGGTTTTGAGTTTTCTGATGATTGGTAACACTGATCATTTTTCATACATTTATTGGTGATTAGTATATTTTCTTTTGAGAAATGTCTATTCAGACTATTTGCCAATTTTTAATTAGATTTTGTGTTCTTTGGTTCAGTCTCTTAGTTCCCTACATATTCTGAATATTAATTTCTTATCAGATAAATAGTTTGCAGATATTTTCTCCCATTCAGAAGGTTGCCTCTTTGATTATTTTCTTTATTATCAATGAGCTTCTTAGTTTGATGTAATCCCCTTTGTTTACTTTTATTTTTTTTTGTTGCCCATGCCTTTGGGGGCCTATCTAAACATTTTTGGCTTTATATAGTGTTATTGTTTAAGTCAAAAAATGTTCTCCAAAAGTCTCATGTGTTCAGAGATAGAGATTTTTGGAAGATGAATGGATCACAGGGATGCTATACTCATCAGTGGATTAATCTATAGCTGAATTTGCAGTTAGGGAATGGGGCCTGGTTGGAAATGAGATACTGGGAGTATGACCAGGAAGGCAATATATTCTTGTCCCTGGCTCCTCTCTTCACTATCTGCTTTCTGGTAGCCATGAATTAGCAGCTTTCTTCTGTTAGCCTTTCTGCCATGCAATTTCTGCCTTGTAGCAACCATGGACTGAACTCTTTAAAACCATGTGCCAAAATAAACCTTTCCTCATTTAAGTTGCAGATATAGTGTATTTTGTCCTAGTAAAATGACAGTGACACAGAAAGTTGGTGGCAAAAATGGTGTGGTTGCTATGACTGTACATGACTATGTGATTCAGAAGGTCTTAGAACTGGCTTGTGGAAAAGTTTGGAAAGGTCTGGAGATGCAAGCTAGACAATCCTCGAATCTGATAATCAGAGCCTAATGGGCACCTTTGTGGACAGAACTCAGAAAACCAGAATGCTAATAGGAATGTAACCAGTAATGGCCAGGCTCTTGAGCTTTTAGCTGGGAATAGGGATTTATTGGGAATTGGACTAAAGGCCATGTATGTTACATTCTAGAAAAGAGTTGTCTACATTTTGCCCATATCCTAAGAATTGGTGTGAGGCTGAATTTAAAGATGGTGGACTAATTAATCTGGTAGAGGAAATTTCAAGACAGCCCAATGTTCAGGCTGTGGTATAATATTGTTGGTTGCTTTCAGTCAGATTTACAATGAGAATCAAAAGTAAGAATCAGAGTCAAAAGATATAAAAATTTTGCTGTATGGCGAGATAGGAAACATCTGCAAAGTTGGGGCCAAGGAAAGTATGATTTTTGAAAATGTTAGTGCCATTGAAAAGAAGCCAAGTACTGGCATCAGGAAAATAGGAAAGATACCCTCAGAAAGACTTTGCTTTGAGAGGGAAGTCCCATGCTGCCTTGCTAATTAACGGCCCTCCAGAAGAGTGTTTCCTGGAGTTCAGCTATCCAGGCACTTAGAGGTGGCTGTAGCCAGTGTCCAAGAGGGCCTGGTTACTACTGAGATAGTGGCAGATCTTGGTGCCATCAATGTTGTTCTGGTTGTACAAACACATAGAATATAAGAGTTATAGAGTCATGTGGGGCTTGCACTAGATTTCAGAGGAGGGTCTGGGAAGCCAGGCAATGTGCCCCTGAGAGGGTTGTGATAAAGCCATGGGAATTAACCTGAAAGTACAGTGGTGATCCCAAGAAGTTAAACATGCCAGGAACATGAAATGCCTGCTGAGGAAAGCTGCAGGACATGAGCAGAGCTAGCCCAAGACAGAGGCTATGTGGGCTGCAATCAGCAAGGCCACAGGGGCAGGGCTTCCCAAACCCGTTAGACCTCACATCTCACTACAGCTTGCTTCAGGTACAACATGGAGCTATGGAATTTAATGTTTACCCTGTTGAATTTGGGCTTTGTTTCGGTTTGATCCTCTGCTAGCCTCCTATTCTTTCATTTTTTAAAGTAATCTTAAAATATGACCTTATTACCCATTAAATTCAGCAGAATCCAAATATAGGTTTTATAGCTATTAAAATCAAAAGTTGACCCTGTCGATTTATCAATACTAGTTAGCATACAGTACTTTTTTGTAATTAGAATTCCGTTTTGTTATGTACTATTATCCCAAAGTTTTAATATGTTAGAAAGAATATTAAAAATATAAATATACCAAACTATGACTTGTGCCATTATATGGTGGTAGCATTTAACTTTCTTTTTAATTTTTTTAGTGTCTCACATCTAAGAATTTGCCTCAAGTCACAAAGGAAACTACAGATTGGGAGTAATTCTGGAACTTTATTACTTTAGTAACTCTTAGACTAAATTCATTTTGTATAATGTGGTAGACATAAACCCATGGGGAGCAATGGTAAGAAAAACTATGATGTAGGTCTAAAACCCTAATGCTGCCCTCCAAGTCTTATATATTTAGACGTAGAGCTTTTGGAAGTATTGGATCATGGAGCACTGTATGCATCAGTGGGTTAATCCATTGATGAGTTCATTGCTGAATATGCTGTTAAGGAGTGGGGCCTGAAGTGGATCCATAAACAATATAGGAATCCAAGCAGCCAAATTGATAGATTTTGGAAATTTATTAGCTGAGCTCAGTGACCACTTGTAGACCCTTGTTTCAGAGACAAAACAAGTGGCCCTGAACTGGAGGGTTACAGGGCATTTAAAGCAGAAAACCTCATAGCTAGACATCCTATTGGAAACAATTTAGTTAGAATCTTAAATTAATTTTGGTTGACTTATATCCTGCTTTTTTGTTGAGCAGGTTTATTTTTTCTCTTCTGAGTGCAGCTCATTCTGCTTTTCTCATGGGATTTGTACTTTGAGTAATTTTCCACTCCACTGGGTCAAATACAGGGCACAAGTCAAATACAGGGTACAAGATGACATTAGCTATGCCAAGGTACAACAGGGCCTTGCTAGAAGTGGGTTACTGGGGGCATAACCTTGAATGGTATACTTATCCTTGGTCTTCTCTTCTCTTTCCTCTTAAACTGAGAAGACAGAAATAAAAGTAAAGCTAAGAAGATCTCTCCTCTGCACCCCAAATTAACAATTTTATCCACCTACTCACTTTAAGCATTAGGAAGAGATTGTACAATCTCAAAGGTACTAACTCCTGGCTGGATAAAAGGAGGAAAGAGCCAGGCCACAGATGCCTAACTCCTCTTTGCTAACTCAACAGTGAGTTAAATTTCTGCATTTCCCCATCCATTCATCTTCTGTTATCACTTTCCTCTTGATGACAGAATGTAGCTGGACATCTTCATCAAGAGACACCAGTGAGGCAACTGCTAACTATCATGGTTTAACGTAACCCGTTCGGGGCCTCAACAAATGCAATCAGCCTGAGGAAAACAAAAAGGCTCCTTCAAGAGGTCAGATGCAGAGGAAATAGTGACTGATTTAATGTGGAAAGTATGACCTGGTATGACCCCAGATTCTGGCTGGGTAAGAGTGTTGCTGAGATAGGGTGCTTAGGCACATGACTTCTGAATGAGAGATGAAGAGTGATATTTATCTTCTCTAGCTTGTCTCCTGACCTGAAAAGAATTTGAGAGAATGTAATTACAGGATGAAATCACTTGCCCACTTATACACGTATCTACCTTTGCCATGGATTTTTGGCTTAACATACTGTTCTCACTCTTTTAAAACCACATCATATGCAATGATGGCAATAAAAGAGTAATACACTGATATTAACTTTGAAAATATGCTGCAATGGTTTAGACCTAAAATGCCCCGTAAAATTCTTGTTTGTGGAAGGTGATAAGATCATCAATGGATTAATCCATTCCTGAGTTCTAATAGAATGTGGAGCAGGTTGGAGGACAGTTATTTGGTGGGGAATGGCCTAGAATGGTGTTTTCTTGTCTTCTCTCTATGCTTCCTGACTGTCATGAGTTGAGCACTGTTTTCTCATCCATGTCCCTATGCCATTCCATTTCTGCGTTGAAGCCATCCAGCCTGGATTGAAACCATGAACAAAGATATACTACTCTTTAAATTGTGGGTGTTGGGTATTTTGTCCCCGTGACAGAAAGTACCTAAGACATGTGCTAAATTGAAAGAAGCCAGACATACAAAGCTACTTTTCATGTGGTTCCATTTACATAAAACATCCAGAATAGATAAATCCACTGTAGACTGATGGTTGTCAGTGGTTATGGAAGACAGGAGGGTGAAGAGTGGGTATGAGATTGGTAGGTAATGGGGTAGGATGGTAAAAATATTATAGAATTGTCATTGTACAACTGTGTGAAAATTCTAAAAAACACTGAATTGTACACTTCAAAAGGATGAATTTTACATTGTGAACTATATTTCAATAAATTTAATTTAGGGAGGTAGCTCATGGCAGAATGATTGCCTAGCATGTATGAGACCCTAAATTTAACCTACAGCAACATGCACAAACAAGAAAAACATCTCCCTGAAATCCTTCCTTCCATGAGTTTGTATTAGAGGAGCTAAAGCTAGTTGCTACAACAGGCAAATAAGAGCTGCGTATTCTCCGTACCTCCCAGAATGCTCTCTTCCCTTCCCTGAACTGCTTTGTGCCTCAGGAGACTGGTTTCTGTGTACTACATCACTCGGCTCCTTCCAGGCTACATGCTGATTGAAGTTAGCCAAGGAGGATCCCTTCTCAGGAGATGGAAAGTAGCAGAGTAAGCATGTCAGGGTATTTCCAGCTCTTCTCCTGCTTCAGGGGTAGCAGACAGGCTCTTTCCTGACTAGGGCTCCTGCTGGGTGGCTTTGCTTCTTGACTCCACTCTCAGAGCTCTCATAACTATTCCCTTCCTTTACTCCTTCAGGCCCAGAGGTGGTGACAGTTTCCTGTTTCCCATTTTCCTTCATTTATCTTGCCCAGACCTCAGAAAGAACTCTTTCATTGCAGTCTATTCATTTGAATTACCCAACCAATTTGTTTCCTGACAGAATTCTGACTGATACAACCTGTATCTCAGTAACTTATTATAGTACAAGGTTACTTCTCATATATGTCACAGTCTGATACAGTCCTCTTCATTCTTGGAATTTTGCCATCTGAAATACATGTTCTCCAACCTGAGCCAGGTGCAGAGTAAATTGGAAGCTAATACAGGATGCTATCAAGAACAAGGCTTGAAAGTAGCTTACATCAATTTGATCCACATTCGTGAACTAGAACAAGTTACAAGGCCCCAAGATAACTACAAGGGAGGCTGGGACAGTGATGTGTTGAACATGTGACTTTTTGCTGTAGCTATGAAATTGCTTTTCAATTTTATTGAACTTATTAGTGAGCCATAAAAGGCACATCACTATCTGGCACCAGCCTACCATGCTGTCTCTATGGCTGCTAGATACCTACCCAGAGTGTGACTTTGCCTGAGTTCCCATTTTCTACCTTCTCCATCTGGCCAAGTCAAGGCCAGACTCAAGGCAATTTCAGACTTAATGTGAGGTCATATAAACTCTACTTCTTGATATGAGAAGCAACTTACCTGTACAGGAATGAGAGCAGTTATTGAAGGTTGTTTTTGGAGGCTAGCTATTTTGCTCAGACCCAAACATAAATAGGACAAATTTTTGCTTAGTCATAAGAATTTCACAGAAATATAACAAGGTAAGGCCAAAGGATTTGATCCTTGTTTTGTTTGGAATTTTATGGGTTGTATTTGAGATACCAGTGTAACACACTTGTGTTAATCTGTTTTAGTAATTGCCACATTCATAAAGAGACAACATTTAGATTCAAGTATCTGATTACTCCTTCATGTCTTCTCATGAAATCTTGCTAAAGTATTTTATATTATAGCTTTACTTTGTAGTAGGCTATTGTGTTTTTTTAAGTTACATATAGATATTTATTAATTTAATGTTAGCATTTTGTATTCCTCATTTTCTGCTTGATTTTAGTTTTTTACTTTTGATTTGTATTTCACTATCTCAAAATATGTGCTGTGAACCTAAACAAATTTAAATCTCTGAGCAGTAGTACAGAGAATACAGATAAGTACATAAACAAGAAAATAGCCATTTCTGTGTTTTCTCAATTATTAAAATGTATAATTCTTGTGGAATACATAGTATTTATCTTTTCTTCTATCAAAAAATCTATTTTATAGTCTGAACCAAATAAATAGGAAGACCTAGATACGTATTATATTAGTAATCTATCTATCTATAATCATATTTTATTCCAGTACTGGGTATTGAACACAGGCCTTATGAATGCTAGGCGAACATTGTACCCCTGAGCTACATCCCCAGCTCGTTTTATTTTGAGACAGGTCTTTTTAAGTTGCCCAACTAGATTTAAACTTTTGATCCTTCTGCCTTACCCTCCCAAGCAGTTGGGATTACAGGTGTGTGCTCAACTGACCATGTTATATTTTATTGCTATACCTTAATATGAATACTTTTTGATTTATCTACTATACAATTATGTTTTTGAATGAACATAAAATTATACCAATTGTATATTTCTGACATCATGTAGTATTTTCCCTCATTTATATTATTCTAAGAAACAAAAATAACCACTAGATCTTTTAATAAAACCAGCCTATATACACATACGTTTATCCTATAGCTTTCCTAAAAATATTAAGTTAAATAAATACCATACTTGGAATATATTTACCATCATAAACTAAATTCAATTGAGCTGTAACTACTGATAATCTGTTTCTGTGGTGAATTGCTTACACAAGTATAATACTGTATATTACTTTACATTCAAGATTTTGTTTTCTAATATTTATAATTTCATAAGTAGGTCTTTGATTATTTAATCATCAGCATTTCTCTTAATGATTTTAAAGCAGTATACAAATAAAAAAATAAATTCACTTAATGTCCTTGTTTTGGGCTCTGAAAAATATTACTCTGGCTCTTTGTAGTATACCAAGGCTACCTTCCTAGTTGATGTTGACCTTTGGTTCTATTGGACAAGTACTATACTTTTGGTCTAGCAAACAGGTATTGCGCTCCTGATCTGGAGTGCAGATACTGCCTTCCTGGTCTTGTAGATACTTGCTGTTCTCTCTGTCTGCTAGATAAATTATACTTATACGTGCCTGGTCTGTTGACAAATATTGCCTGTTAGGTCTGGTATTCACATGCTGCCCTTCCAGTCTGGTTAGAACAGTAGAAAGATAGCAATCAAACTAAAACAGTCCTATAAATAATCCTTCAGCTTCTACTCAGGGAACAGTAAATGATTCCCTGTTAGTTACCACTGTTATAAAGTATGAATAGCCCCTGAGAAATATTATTGTGGCTAAGATGTCAGAGGTTTAATTACTTAACTACTGTTGCTACAATAAATTGAGGTAAACATTATTTTCCTTTTCAACCTACTTCAAGGAGGTCAACAGTAATCTAGTTTTGAATCAAGCTTTATCAACATGCTTTATAAACTGAACACTGGTATGGGAATCCCCAAATATCTGAGCACAAAGAGAAAGTCCCCACCTAAACCAATCACCATGTCTACTTCAGTTTTAGTCTGAGAAACTAGGTCTGTCTCAATTAAGTATGGCAAGAGAAAAGTTGGTATTGCTTCTTGTAAGTGGAACTAGTTACTAATTTAAGCATTAATATTTGAAATGCTAACGACATACAGGCTTTTATGATTTTTTGACGTATTCATCTTTGTCAACTGTTCTTTCTTCTCACAGAAATTATAAAGCCTGCTCAATGGATGCAGAGTGCAAGAGTTTACTTAATTTTTTCACAAAAGAGACTGTAAGAAAATCAGATAATAGTAAGTTCTAGAACTCAACCCATAAATAATGTTTATAATATAGATATATGGTATGTTTAAGGCTTGCTTCATAAAATGAAACAATTGCATTGGAGAGAAAAATGGGACATTGAAGGAACTAGAGATTTAGCCGAATTTTGTACGATCAGTGAAAACATTCCATTCTTGCTCTTCCCTTTCTGTTCTGCACAGAAATTATCCCTGTGATTTCTTATACTTCATGATTATGCTAATTTGTCTAAAAGAATCTCAGATATCGATTCATTGTTACTGTTCTCCTCCAAAGAGAATGAGTATGGAAAGCCGTGTCTTTTAAACTTTGTTACTTATTGCCAGCTCTGGGAAAATACTTGCCTATTTACAAATCTTCAGAAATACACATATGTATGCGTAAATAATGGCTGAGGAAGAATGAAAATAATTGGCTAGTATAAATTTTCAACTGATACTTCATTTTGTTTACTACATGGCTTCAAATTTTGGATTTCCTAAACTATATCTCATATTTATATAGAATGCTAGAGTTTTAAACATAATTTGTGAGACATAACTAAAAACATTTAAGTGTCATCTTTATATTCCAGATAAGAAAGCTATGTCCAAAAAGGTTAAAAAATATATACAAGGTCACAAAATTAAAATGTGGCTGATTGTTGTACACATATTTCATTCTCGTTTCCTATCATATTTCAAAATGGCACTTATAATTGTCCCTAAACCATGTATATATACAACCTTATAAATAGAACTTGATACTTATAAACAACTCAAGCACATTACTTAATCTCTCTGTCCTTCAATGTTTTCACCTCTAAAATAAGCGATATAGTACTACCTGCCTCATAGAATTGTTAATGAGTTAATTTACAAAAGCTTTTAGCCTAAATGCTCAGCATGTAGGAAGAGATCAGCAAATGCTAGTCATTGGAATTGCTGGGAATACTGATTTTTATGGCCCTTTTCTAAGACCATAAAAATTCTCACTTGTTTTAAAAGGGATTCTTCTGAATTCTAATTTATTGTCTTTCAGTCAATCTTCAGTTACATGGATTTGAGGTAGATTTTTTTTCAATCCACTTTCCATACTTCTACTTATCTATGTATATTATGTGAGGGTGAGTGTGTGTGTGTGTGTGAGTACATATGTCTAATGTGGATATTTTTTCATATAAATTGCCTATCCAAATCTTTTGCAACTTTTTGTTGGGTTCCTGTTTCACTTTAGGTCCCCATTGAGCCTAACAGAAATGGTGGCAGAGAAAGAGGAATCAGAATGTTTTTCCAAGTTGGAAACTTCTGAGAAAAAAACCTTTCTTCCATTTCCTTGTAAACATCTGCGTTAAAAAATTTTTTTCATATGTATTCTCACCTGCGTGAACATCTTACATGTGATTTGTGGACTACCTTTTGTTCTAGTCTTTTCAAGGATAACCCTTGGAAGTTAGAGAAATCATATACCATCTATAATAGTTAGGCTGTGGTTTGTTCCCTATGAGCTTAGGTGTTAGATTGCTGGTCCTTGGTGGTGCAATGTTAAGAAGTGCTAGGATCTTTAAGAGGTGGAGTCAACTGGGACATCACTGGGAACACTGACTTTTGAAAAGATTAAATAGTTCTTGTGGGATCCTACACTTAAAAAAAACCCCACAAGAATGACCTTTGCTTGCTTTCTGAATTTCTGTCTTGCCATGTGTTCTCCCCCTCTTGCATATGCCTCTACCCTCTAGAGAGAAAGGAGAGGCCCTGGTAAGAACCAGAACCTTACTGTTTGGACATTCAGCTTCCCAAATTGTGAGCCAAATAAAATTTTCCATTTATTTATAGATACCTAGATTTAAGTGTTTTGTTATAGCAACATAAAATGGACTAATATATATTTAGAGCCAAAGACATGAAGGCATGAATGGTTGCTGTCGAGTACAGTAAAAATATCTGCCTCTGGAGCACAGATTAAATACCCATTTTAAAATATTCAGTTTCTTTAAGCTTAAAGTTCTCCTGAAATGCAGCTCACTCACTTCATGTGCTGATGTCATCTATCCTTTTCATAATCCTTGTGGGAACTGGAGTTCCCACAGGGAACCACCATAAAATTACTAATCCTCTGGATATTCATCTTGCTGGAAGTAATAATCTGTTCTTCTATGACTCAAAAGCCTTAAGTCTCCTTCCAGCATCCTGAAACAAAGGTAGGTTAACTTGTTCATCTACAAGCAAAATCAAGTCCTAGATTTTTCACAGTTCTTGACAACCTGTTTAAAAAGTGGATGTAATGATCTTATCCTGTGCTTATCTGAGCATGAAAAAAGGCATCAGAAAGATGGCTGGACAAAAGAAGAAATTTAGTAGATTTCCTTGTGTGACCACCATTGGACAAGGCACACCGTTGTCTATTGCCATAATAACATACTAAAACAAACAGCAGTGAAATTTCAGTGGTTAAAACAAACATGCATTTCACTTAAAAACGGAAACTTACAGCTGATATGGGCTGAGTTCCCTCACTTTTCTGGAGGTTGATGACTGGTGAGTGATGTAGGGCTGCTTCAACTAGAAGAGCCTTGATTTTTGATCTTGGTACTACAGGGTCAACAAAAATGTGGTCTGCCTTGGTGGTAGCAATGAACACAAGCATACAAGCCCTATTGCATCACTTTCCAAGTTACAGCTTTTGTCACATCTATTATTTACTCACTGACCAAAGAAATTCCCTAAACCAGAAATAGCATTGCTTAAAGAAAACAAAACCAACTTGAGATAAGGAAATTCTATGGAAAGTCCAGACTCAGAAATAAACTCCATCTTTTTAGTAAAAGACTCTACAAAATTGTGTTAAAGGACATAGATACAGGAAGAGTGAAGAATTGGTGTTCATAATGTAATTAGTCTTCCAATAGGACTATGGTATGGGTTTCTATAGGTCCAGTTAAAAGAATGAAATGGAATCAGACTTGAGCCATCTATTTAGGGTACCATATAGGATCATTTCATGACAGAAAATGGGACTGCATTAGCTGGCGACTGTGGGTGTTCCATAGTGGGAGGAACCTTTAAACTAGGAGAGAGATAACAGAGAGTGAACTTGAACGAAGTCTCTTCCAGGTTAAGGAACTGTGTAAGAGGAAAGATCTTCACAGTTGCCAGTGAACTCATTCACACACTTCATAAGAGTTTTGCATGCTTGGTACAGAGGGTGACCATTGCTGAAAAGAGAGCTAATAGAGAGAAGCATCTCCTCACATAGTTAATTGCACTTTTCCACTCTTAGGTACAGGTACATTAGACCTGTACCTTAAAGA
>PVJX010006111.1:0-80116 GCA_004027295.1 Dolichotis patagonum
CAACTTCTCAGCTCAGCTACTGTAGAGCAAAAGCAACTGCAGACAACACATAAACTAATGGGCAAGGCTGTTTCCAAGAATGTTTTATTTGCAAAACCAAGGTTGGCTTTGAATTTAGTTCTTGGGCAATAGTTAAACAATTCCTGGCATAGATTAACACGGTATAAGCTCTTCCACCAGGTAATGGGTCAAACTGAGTGTTGTAATAGACTTGAATAAAACGATTAATGATAATGAACTCATAACATTGAAGGTTAAAAATCTGAGTTTGTTTTGCAGCTTAAATTATGGTAAAATCTTCTGCCAATTTGATTTCCAGTAGGACGTTTGAGATCTCATTCTGACTTGTTTGATATTCTATCAGTATACAAAGAAGACAAGACATTGGCGTGTGTTTTATTTTGTTCTATGGGTTCAATTACACACAATGACCACATTAAAGCATCCAAAGTTAAAGGGGGATTAAATAACTATGGGTAACATAAGATCAATAGCTGAAATCTATAGGAGTAAATCAAGGTTTCTAATTTAAGTTTCCTCAAAAGAAAGTTATGCTGTGATCATTTAAAATTGATTATAGAATAGCAAAAGATATTTCAATTTAAGGAAAATATCTCATTTTGGTTTATATTTTCTTGCCTTTTCTATTCTTAATTTTTTCTGATTTTTGAAAGATAGACAAAAATACCACTGTGATTGTTTATATAGTGCAGTTCTCCATGAGAATTCTCCACACTAAATAAGCACATAACCAAGCAGAGATGCTAATAGTTTTCTTTGGCATTTATAATTTTTCAGTCTCAGAATTAAATATAAATAATGTACAGGGATATTTGGACACCAATCCATAGCATTATTTCCTAGGAAATCATTTGTATTTAGATATAATTTAATCCCTGTTTTACTCTGCTAGTTAAACAAACTATTAAAAGTGATGCTTCTGAAAAAATTAGAAATATTTATTCAGTAAATTAGATGTAAGCATCAAAAGACAAAGAAAATGCAGCATAATCTCAATAGGAAAAGTCAGTCAAGATATTTCAAGTAGTTAATAAGATATGAGCTCTCATTAATATGCCTTTAATTTGTCCAACTGTTTTGCATTTAAAACATTCTCATAAAGACTGTATTATGGATTACATGCTTAAGGAATTTTTGATTATAGTTACCAACCAGTTTTCACAAATATTACCCATTAGTATTTCTCAAAATGTAAGATGATAGGTGGGTAAGAATTATTTCTCTTTTATAATGTAATCCTACTTGTAAAGATTTGGGACGTTTAGTCTTCGTGGCATTTTGTAAGCAGGCCCATTAGTCTATGTGCTTCCCTGCACCAGTCACTTATTCTATCATACATAATTTATACTGTTGTTAAGTATTTATTGACTGATGATCCTTTCTGCTATTGAAGATTTACAGTAGTAACACACTGGAATTCAGCATCCTCAGACTAATAATAAAGAATAAAGTTTATGCACTAGAAATTTTTACAAGAAATATACATCACTCCTGCACAATCAGTGTTTAGGGCATTCTTTTCTTTTCATGAAGTCCTATCTTATAAGATTCTCTTTAAAAAATGTTTAACACAAAAGCCGGTTATTTTTTGAACTGAAATGGGGTGTTATACATCTCAGTCACCTGTTTTATCTTTTCTTTCCTTTCATTAACTTAATTCATATTTTCTTGTGACCCCTTTTATCTGTATGGTCAGCCTAGCCAAATGCATCCTTTGAGAGAGTTTTGTGTAACTGCGGGATTTGAGGAGTAAAATTCAGCACAAAGGAGATTATTTCTGTGTGATCTCATAACTACTTATTCATAGCATGCTCCAAAAATTTGGTCCACTTGATGATCCACAAATACTGCTGAAATTCATTTCAGTAACTTAAAAGATACCTGGTAAGAGTTTCCTTCTTCTATGGCTTATGTTAACGATTAAGATTACAGAGAAATAGCAAGATAATTTCTTCTCCTTATGACACTGAGAATATTATCCAAAAAACATTAAATGTAACATCTGGAGAATCACTTGATAGACTGAGAGCAGGCGCGTTGAAGATGAAACAATATAGCAACCAGAGAAGTATCCTCAGTGACCGGAGCACCCCAAAAGCAAGAAATCAAGAAAATAAAGCTTAAAACTAGATAGGTTTCTTGAGTATAAACACTGCATCAGTCTTATAACCTGTGTATAACCTGTGTATCATAACCTGTGTATCACAAATAATTTTATCAATGTATTTTCTCACTATAAGAAATATTCAACAGTACACAAAATACCAAGTCACCATGTCCTGAAGATTTTTAATGCTAAAATAGTTCTATAGATGTCCCTTCAATATTAATGAGTAAATTAATTGTGACCAATGAATTACTTCTACTTTTGGAACTGTTAAGTTACCAAGAATAGATATATATCATTTTAAAGTAGCAAGTTAAATTAGGAAAAATCTTATTTTGGGGAGTCAATGTCCAGGGCTATGATACTGGTCAAATACCATAATTCTAAAAACCTGATGGTATCTAAATATCCTAGCACCAAACCCTAGGTTATACTGATAAACTCTTCTACAATATTTTTGAGATAATGTCAAAAGAATTACACTTGAAATACACCTTGAAATAAGAATATAATGAAATACAAAGGACAAGAATTAGCACAGCCTCTCTAGCACCAGTGTGGCAAAAGATTAAATGATGTGTTACTATATCGGCCAGATCTGAGTTTCAACAGCAGAGTCACGTCTCTCTCTAGCGTACTGTCCCATTCGGGAATGAAGCAATTCTCTAATGCTTCCCCTGTGTAGTTTAAACAGGTGGGTCCTAGTGGAAATCTTTGAAGGCTGAAATGCAGCTCTCTATGTGACATAACACAAAAATCATTCATTGTAATTGTGGAGTGTTAAAAGAAGTCAGTGGTGACACTTTTTAAAGACTAGCGAACCAGATCAGGCCAAAGTATTCCTGACTGTGCAGCTGAGCCTCTAAGAGTAAAAGAACATAAAAATACAGCTGAGATGCTAGCAACTTGCTCTACAATAACCTCAAGTATGAGCATAATCACAAATCAAGAGGAAGTTTACTCTTCAAACTGCAGTCGGATGTGGTGGCACACGCTTATAACCCCAGCACTCAGGATGCTGAGGCAGGAGGATTGCTATGAGTTAGAGGCCAGCCTCACGTACATAGCAAGATCCTGCTTCAAAAAAAATTTTTTTTTAAAAAAGCAAGCTGAAATCCAACATTAAAAATGAAAAGTAATGTATGATAAACAGCAACTGTAGAAAAAAAGATATACAGATTGACCAACTTATAGGTGCAGTGATCAAAGACTACACTTATTTAGATAGACAAATCTACAAAATATAAGCAGTACTATACACAACCTCAACAAATCCCCAAACAGCTACAAAAGGAAAGGGTGGAAATGGAACCCTGGGCAAGCTGTCTTTGTGTTCACCCTTTTCTACAAGGTAACAAATATGAGAAGGTCCAGTGTACCTGTTCATCTTCCTGGGGACTGAATACTCAAGGCTTCTCTGTACAGTGTGGAAAGCCCAAAGGCAGAGCAAAATGGAAGCAGCCTAAATGACAGAGGACTTTGCGTGTGTCTACAGTCCATAGGGATAATTCATGAGTGAGGGCTTCCCAGAAAATGAATGGGGAAGAGGAACATATGAACTAGCAAACATGAAACGTCCTATAGAAATTATAGACTCGGCACGGTGACTTTCAACATGGAGTTGCACAAATTCCTGGAGTGACACTGAACACACTAACTCTACTTATAGAAACCAGAATAAATTATTTCTCAGTGGCTCATATCTCCATTCTCTCATATGTAAATGAGAAATAACATAAATAGTTTCACTTAATCCTATGGAAATTAAAAATAATGGTTGTGAAAATGATGTCAGAAAAATCAAAGGCAGCTTATTCTGTGGTCTTCAAAATAGAATAAACTGGATAGTAGAAAGCCTGTAGTAGAACAAGTAGAATATATATATATATATATATATATATATATATATATATAAAATATATACATATATATGTATGTGCATATGTATATATGTATATGTGTATATATATGATTGTTCATTATATATACTATATTTTATAATATATCTAATGCAGTAGTTTAATACTGTATCTCCATCATTTAAAATATATATGTTTTTGTGTTTCCTGCTCTAAACAGTGTAATGAAATCAGTATATGTCCAAAAGTCTTTGAGACCGCCCTGTAGATAGTCTGAATTTTATGGTCAAGTCACCATCATAATCCTAAATGCACTGAGCATCTTGGAATTGTTTATATTATATTACAAACACTAACAAAAGCATAGAGCTCAGGAAGAATTCGATATTTCTTAAGCCTGTACCCCAATGTACTTTGTCACATGTCACACCAGGAGGCATCAGGTTACATCTGCAGGTCACTTTATTTGGATTCTCTCAGCATTTCTCCTACACTCACTGAACTTTGTTTCTTGTCCATCACTGATTTCAGGACACTCCAGATCTGTGTCGGTCCTCATCTTGCATTACACATGCAACCACTCCTCCTCTGCTTCTTTTCTTTCTAGCCCTGTGCTTCTTCTTGTTCTAATTATTGCCCAAACACTTAAAGTATTATTTATATGCGTCCACGGCTCATAGGACACAATGAATGTCCAATATTTTCCCGTGTTTCCCACTGAGTCATACCACTTTCCAGCAGGGAAGACAATGAACCGTGTGCAGGACGGTTCCAAAGACTGCTGAGGGAAAAACCAAAGCAAGCCGAAGAAGTAAAATAATAAAAATTGTAGGCCTTTGTAGTGGTACAAATAGTCAGTAATGGATTTCTCAGCGTGGATGCTTCAGACAAAAAGAAAATAAAGGAGGAGAGGATTTTATAACCCATCTTTTCTGTTGGACTATTGCTCCATTAACAGAGAGACAGAAGGAGAATATAGCTGGTGTGGCTACGAAAAGCTGATTTAATCCCAAGTTTCTGGGCATGTAAACTGTGGCCTGTGCGTAGACTGACAGCTCTTTACTGGGATGGTAGTGTTTACACCACCCTTCAAAACTGACTCCTCGGAAAGCTCTTCAGCCCTGGGACTGTGACGCTGCCATTGCTGTTGTACTAGCCCACTTAGGTTCTGGTGACTCAGTGCTATTGCCACCATGTGCAGGCAGATTTCTGAGGTAAAGGTTAGGAGGACTTTTACCCTATATCGTGTTGAGTAGGACGGCCCCGTGCTGTAGCTCCTCTCACACAGAAAACGGAATCCACTTAATTCAAAGAAGAGTGTTCTGCCTGGCTTCTAAACAAACGAGATATAAGGCATGTATATCATGGTGGCAGAGTTCTTCAATTATCACCACTGTCACATGAGTGAATTCTGATTACAAAGTATGTAAAGACATCTAAATATCATATTTAAGTTTTAGTTACGAGATAAGTAATAAATGTCTCTGCAATGTCTATCTACTATGACAGGTTTACTGTGATTGAAAGTTTTCCACAAGTAGAATTTTAAAATCCCATGAAATGAAGGAGTTATATAAAGACACATATGTGCACTTTCACATGTTACGTTAAACAGCCAATATTTTAATGGACAAGTTGTTAGAAACAAGCACAATTGTAGAGTTTTTCACATATATCTTACCAACAAATTAATGTACAAAATACATGAAAAGTATTCGGATGAAATGCAGAAAGTGAAGACATTGGCCCTCATTTGGATAAAAAGAGCATCTACAAAATCATTACCTTACTGTAACTCATTTTCTCACCTAAATAGAGTTAATAGCACCTGCCTCTAAGTGCTTTTGAAAGAAATCCATGGAAGAAAATCTTTTGTGTATGCTTGTGTTAATAAGCATGAGAGTTATCAGGTAAGTAATGTGATTGAAGCAGTAATTTTCCTGTTATTTTACAATTTCCTCTGCAGCTACAAACCTAAAAGCAATAAATAATGAATACCCTATTTATAAGTAAATACTAGACTTATCCAGTTGAGATTTACTAGGATAAAATAAAAGCATCCTTGAAACTGCTGGTCACATAATTTGTTCAGGTAGAAAAGATAATGAGATATTTGAGAAATAATTCATTGAAGCAAGAGAATGTGTAGGAGATGATAATCTATTTAAATTCCTCCCCTCCATGCCGTAGCAGGTGTGTGCCCCCCCACCACCTGTAGCTAAAAGACAGAGTTCCCAAGGAAATACTCATAGAGATAGGAGCATTTGCAAAAACGGAGATTACCCTCTTGTAGTACAACTGTGTCACTGTGGGCTCTGGTGGTTCTAAAGGGGTAGCTTGTTGATCAGTGTCCAAGGGCACAGTAGCAATAACACGTATCTTCAGGTTCAGGAAAATACTAGGGCAGAAATTTGAGTGCAGTGGCTGCTCCTTATCTGGAGAATCCCGAGATCAGATAACAGACTGCAGTTGGTATATGGTAAGACAGAGGAAGGAAAAAGGAAGACAGAAGTAAGTAATCAAGACCTTGGTTCAGGTGGGGATGGATGCTTCCAATAGACCAAAGAAGCCCAGTAGGTGAACTCTCTTAGAGAAGATGCCCATGAAACTCGCTTGTCAGGGAAGGAAGCCCAGCAGAAAGAAGCTGGAGAAGTACCTCTACCATCCAGTAGGAGAGGCTATTCAACTGTTGAAAGTATTAGCAGGGTCAGGTGCAGAACTGCTCCCTTCATAGGGAAGGGTTCAGTATGAGTGGAAATAGGGTCTCTATAAGCTTTCAAAAGAGGCAGTCATGAGACTCATTCAGACAATTAGGCCAAGTGTTTGCAAACTAAAATGTGTTTTTGAGCCTCTTTCTGCTATTACCACTGCTTTTCTTTATACAAATCCATCCTCTTCTAAAGATGGGTATCGTTAGTATTTTGACTTGTTGGATTCTTTTATCTGTATTTATTTATTAATTGTTACCATAGGTTGCATAGTATCCTTCCTGACATTATTTTATAATGAAAGTGATTTAGGAGCACAGATAAGGAGCAGCCACTGGAAGTGATTACACAGCCCTTGTGAACATTTCAGTAATTGTACAAACAAGGTACATGGGAATTTCATCTCTTCAGTGCTAGTGGAACTGGAATAGGAGGTGAAAAGAAGTGCAGTAAGATTGAAAATTAAACCCTAACTCACTATCTCATTGCACATGCCTGAGTCAAGGATTAATCTGAGCTAAAAGTATGAATATGACTATATTATATGAAACAAAGACTGAGTTTTAAAGCCTTAAAGCAATACAGCTTATACAGCCAAATGGGGCCAGAGATTCAATAGAGCCTCCTAAAATTATGAGAGAAAAAAATAGTTCATCTAGGGCAGGGATATTGCTCCACAGAATAAGCACAAGGTCCTGGGTTCAATTCTCAGTACAAAAAAAAGTTCATCTTTGAAGGTAGTAGTAAGAAAAAAGTCTGCATTGTGAATTCTGATGTAACAGACTCTGTACAATCATCCATCACTACACACACACACACACACACAAGCACACTCACACACTCACACATTCTTTAACAGCAGAATGCCTTGTGAACACACAAATAATAAGTAAAATCATATGCTGATGGATATAGACAAAAATCTACTTATTTATCTAGAGAAAAAGATGAGTAAATTACAGATACAAATAGAATACGCATGTATTTGATTAACTTACTGCAGTGCTCTTTTAACATTTTAGTCTGCCTCATGATCTATAACTGATTTGTGACAGCACTTGAATTTGCGTTAGAAAGTAATTGTTTTCTATAAAACTGCGGGTCCTTCCCAATTCAACCTTGAGCAGCATCTGAGATCCGTCCATTCAGTGCACTCTTTCTAATTTTGTTCACAGTGATAATTTCGCAAAGATCATGTGACCCATGAAAGACCACTCACAGTCAATAAGCGTGACTGCTAAGAATTTGGGAAAGTAGCTTTTCTGTACAGGACTCTGAGTAAATTTGAAGTTACCATGGAGACAGAAACAACTGTCTGATGACCATGCTTATGAATGAAATGAAAAGAGTACTGTCATCCATAGCAGAGACTGTTAATGAAGATTTCTTGGTGACAAAGCAATCAAGCTACCATATTTTGTTGTGACTGGAATTGACTAATTGTGTGGGTTTTAAGTTATATAATTTGATACATTTCTTTTGGTTAGGTCAGTTTGAGATTATTCCCACTAACAATTAAAATACTTGTTAGAAATATCTTCTTTAAAAATTGAGGAGTTTCAGATGAACAGTAAAGAAAGAATATCATGTAATGGCAACAGTATATATAGAAGTAAAGGGAATGATTAAAAATTAAAATTTTCTTCAAGCTCAGTAAGTATCATGGTTAAAAGTTTATCTGTACTCTATCACAATAAAATGTTCACATATGATTGCATATGCATTTCATTGTCTTCTTGCTTATTCATTGAAAATATGCATCTTGTTTTAGGATTCCTAGATGAAAGATATTTTAGGGTTATATTTCTTTTTTTACTCCACAAGCAAAGTTACTCTTCGAGTTATTAAATATTTTACACATTTTGCTGTGAAAATACACTGAGCCAAGTATTTGAATTTTATTTCCTGACTTTTTTCCAGATTGTTTTGATGTTTATAAACCAGTCAAATAAATAACTGACATAAGCCAATCTATTAAAATTTGATTTTTTACCTATTTTGTGAAATACTTGCTGCTGAGGAAAATAAACATAGCATATGAGGGGATATGGAAGTATTCAGTGATTCTGTCAGGTCGAGCATAAAATTTGTAAATCCTCTTCCCACTGGAACTAAATTTAGAAAATGAAATTCTATTCCTTTTCCCTCACACTCACTGGTTTGAAAACAGAAAATAAACTGTTGGAACGTTTGACAAGCAAGTTTCTATTGTGGTCTTTGTTTTATTTTCTGAAATTCCATCACAAAATTACTAGTAATCAAGATGTAGAAAACACAATACAGAAAGATGGGTCGTCTATTATCTAATGATGAACACTAGCTGATAAATGTTTAATTTGATTCAGGCAATGTTTAAATGATTTTCACATTTTACTTCATTCATTAAAACAATGCTTCGATTGATATTATTTCCAAATATAAACAATTGAGTTCAAAGAACATTGAGTGCCTTGCATAAGTAAGTTAAACATAGCATGACCCACAATTGTGCCATGTCGATTCACTTGAATTCCATTCATGCTCCATAACTACTACTTTTCTTGTTATCATTCCATCCTCTTCTGAAGTTGAATATTGTCATCGTTTGGACTCATTGCATCCTTTCTGTTTATATTTCCTTATTAAGCATTATAACAGAGTAAATACTAGCCTTCTTAACTTACTTGAGAATACTTCATAAACTTTCTCCATGTTCTTTATAGTTCTTGTGAGAATTTCAGTGATTCTACTATACTCAAAGGACTAAGTGAGTCGATTAATTTAATTCATGCCATAACTTAGAAAAGAACTGTCTTTGAATTTTTAAAATTAAAAATATCATTGTTATAATAAGAATAATGTTTGGCACAAAGGGTTTTCATTTCAGTCTATTTCCTCAGAAACATTCCCAGACTGAGAATTGCCAGATCAAAGCATTAATACTGGTTTGAAATGCACATTATCAAATGTTTATTTCACATAATTTGTCCCAATTTAAACTTTCACAGTCTGGTGATATTTCCTTTTATTATTATTATTATTATTATTATTATTGTTATTTCAAGGAACTAAAGTCATTTAAAATGTAACACTGATTTAGTTACTTTGTTTTCCAAATATACTAGAGATGGCTGAGCTTTCCTGTCAATGTCTTTTGAAATTATTACCACACCTGAATGATCTACACAATGCCAAATATCATGCAGCTGTGTGGCCTAAATACCCTCAACCCCAACTCATCAAATATTCTGGTCCAGAACTCTTCCCTACTGTTTTCACCTAAAACACTGTTACATTAAAACAAAACAAAGCACAGAAAAACTTACAATCACTATTGGTCAACAATCTGAAATCTATTGGATAATTATTTTTCCTGAAAACAAGATTGAATTGTTTTCAGAGTTGTATTATTATTTCAATACTATTTGGTGCTGTCTGGTTTCTCCTTTGGAGCGTTATCTCTCATGTAGTACTAACACATTTACATTTTTCAGTGTTTGTTTTTTTTTTCAGATGTTCACTTGCCTTTCTGAGATCAAGGTTTACCCTTACCATAGTTTTGATCGCTATCATTAATTGAGCTGAAACAGATAACCAACCCTTAAGATAACAGGACCGATATCAGACAGGGAAAGGTGAAGGAGGGAGAACACTGATCACCCCCAAGAATGTGTCCAGAAGAAGAAAGAACCTCTAGGGGTCACTCAGATTGTCACCTGATTCTTGTGTCCAAGGAAAAAAAATAGAACTGAGTAGTTCACTGGATTCCCATTAAATATTCAGAAAAAATCTGTCCCTAACGAGACAAAATGAACCCTACAAAAAATGCTACTCTGGTTCCATCTAGCAAAACTTTAGCAAGAACTGAAAGAGTCAAACTGCCTTCAAGAGCATTTGTAGAAATGTAGAAATGCAGATCTATCCAAGAGCTAATTAGATAGAACTCCTGTCTATCACCTAAGTAAAAGTGTCCAGGCCAGAGAAAGAGTAAAATAAAACCCATAATCAAGAAAATTGATCAATCAATAGTGACCTAGAAAGGGTAGGTCAAATAATTAAGATGTTAATATTAGTAGTTATTTAGCAGTGATTTATGTTCAAGCTAGAAAAACAATAAAGCACTTCATATTCCTGTAGAACATATAGAAAACACTCAAAACAATGTTAAGAGATAAAATATAGAATTTCTGAGATGAGATGAAAAATACAGCATACCGGATTAATGACATTAAACATTGCAGAAGAAAACATAATGAATTTGAAAATAATAAAAGCAATTATCCAAAATTAAATTCTGAAAGAAGAAGAGATTAGAAAATATAAAAACACATCATCATTGTCCTGTGGACCAACTTTGACAAGCCAAATATACATGAAAGTTCCATGTTTTCTAATGTAGTTCTAAGTTTCTAATGTAGTTCTAAGTTTTCTAATGTAGAATTTCTGTCCATGTATCTTATAGTAGTATATTCCTGGTCATGACATGGTGTATACATAAAAATTTCACTGTATTGTCTTCTCTTTCCTACATTTAAAAATTATTAATGCAATATATTTATCTTGCATTATTTCTTCTATTTTTATTTTATGTATTATATGCTATCATCTTATTTCATCACTCTGTATGTAATGTATCTACTTTTAGCAGCTTTTAAGACTTTAATTTTCTATCAACTCAGTAAATTGCAATATGAGATTTTTTAAGAAGGCAATTCATAAAACCAATTAAAAAAGAAAAAAAAGATGTAAAAGATAGTCCCTTAAATATTAGAAAATGAGAACAAAGAAACCCCATAGCAAATAGAAGAATGTAGAAAAAAGTTAAGAGAAATAAATGCTATACAAAAGAGTAAAACAGTAGGGCCGGGGATTTAGCTCAGCAGCATAAGCACCTGCCTGGCAAGCATAAGGTCATGAGTTTGATCCCCGGGTTAAAAAAAAACCTAGAAAAAAAAGAGTATTTTATTATTATTATTATTATTTTTATTATTTTATTACTTTATTATTTTCAAAACAGTAAAATACTAGAGAAAGTCAATGAAAAAAACTTAATCGTTTGATGAAATTATTAATAAAGTTATAAAATTCTGGGCATAAAATTCACAGGAAAAACAAAAGAGAAGTATAGAGATATAAAAGTAATATAATTACAAATTTTATAGATATTAAAATGATTTTTAAAAAGAATGATGCCAAAAACTTTATCAAAATAAATGTGGCAATTTAAGTAACAACTTAGGATTTTTTAAATACATTAAAAATCAAAGTATGCAATAGTTCACTCAATTAGAATCAGACAATTTTAATAGTCATATTTATTACCTATGGCAAATTTATAGCCAAAAAAAAAAAAAAAAACCTCTTCCTATAACAATGACAAAAATCACCAGATCAGATGGCTTCAATGGTACATGCTACAAAATATTTTGGGGAAATGTAATATGGTATTTCAAGTCTTCCTGAAATTTGAAGAGGAGCAAATAGAGTACGTACAAACTCATGTTATAAGACCAGCCTCACATTGCTAACAAACCTAAACAGAGACTTCTTATGAAAGAAACAAACTGATACAATTTCATGAACATATGCCATAATTCTTATTTATTTATTTACTTATTTATTTATGTATCACAATGATTCTCAAGAAAATTTGAAGAAATCTTATCACAAACAAAAAGATACTATCAGGACCAAGTAGAGTTTACTAGAGATTTAAAGACTCATGTCACCTTGAACTTTGAAAATCGAATTTACAACATCAATAGAGTAAAAAGAAACTAAAAGAAAACCCATATAATTTCAGTAGATGTAAAAAATATGTTTGATTAATTTCAGCATCCATTCCTAATAAAAATCCCTAAAAATATAGAAACTAACTTTCTCAATCTTCCTACAAAGCTATGAGGTGATTTTTTTTTTTAAATTTCTAATCTTGGAGTTGGAACTCAAAACCTTTGCACTGAGATTCATTCCAAACTCCCCCCAGCCCCTGCTGCTTTGTTTAGACTATGTCATATTAAATTGCTCAATTGCCAAGGCTGGGATGAACTTCCTGCATCAGCCTCCCTGGAGGTGGGCATTGGAGTATGTGCACAATTCTAGTCTTTAACTTCACTAGGAAGAGGAGTTTGCTGAGTGTTCCAGCATGGCCTTAAACTGACTATGTCACCCAGGCTGACCTTGAACTAATGACACTCCTACCTCAGCTTTCTGAGTGCTGAGACTACAGCTGTGCACCAGCACACTCAACAGCATCATTTTGAATAGCGAAATCCTGAGTGTTTTTCCCCTTAAATAAAGAATAAAGCAAGGATGCCCATTCCTACCACATCTGTTCACCAGAGGATTTGATGTTCTAGTCAGTGCCATCAGGCACAACAAAATAAATTGTATCTATATGAAAAATAATTTACAGAATAATGCTTTATTCTTTATCCATAGATGATACAATGATATACACTGAAACGTCAATGAAATCTACTGCTGATAAAGTGACAAACTGCTGATAAGTGAGTTCAGAAAGATTATAAAATATAATGTCAACACAAATGATTTATTATAGTTTTATCCATTAACAGTGGATAGTAAAGATAATATTCAATACACCATATAGAAAAGAAGCAAAATATATGAATTTTTTTAAATACATGTGATAAAACAGATATAAGTTTTCAAACTGAAAAGTATAAAAGATCATTAAATAAAAAATTTACACATGTCTTGGTTAAGGGACAAACATATTTTCATAGATCAGAAAACTCATTACTATTAAGATGTCTTATGTATGATACTTAAAGCATAAGCCACAAAATAAAATGTAAGCAAATTGGGCTTCACCAAAAATAATAACACCAGTTGTTCCAAGCACACCAGTAAGAGAGTAGAAATGCAAATTATACACTTAAAGAAAAGTTTTATAAATTACCTAGTCTATAATAGATGTGTCTCTTTGGATATGTAATATTGTCTGAAAACTTATAACAAAAGAAGATATATGAATGGGAAATGAGCACCTGAAAAGATTCTCAACATCATTAATATTTTAGAAAAATGCACATTAAAGCTAGGATGAGCTGTTACTGCCCATCCACAAAAATAGCTAAAAATAAAATGTGTAACCACAACACTTATTAGATAGATTGTGGAGTAAGAGGAATTTATATGCACCAGTGTTCAGAATGTAAAATAAATCATCAATCTTGCAAATAATTTGATTGTTTCTGAAAAAGTTAAATATAGACATAGGAACTATTCTTTCTATTCCTTGGCCACAGGTGTTTCTACATAAACGTGTGTAAAGGCTTCATGTATGCTAGTTAAATCTAGGGAATGACTAAACTATTTAGCAACAGTTTGATATACAAACAAGTGAAGGAGTTGTACAACAGAGTCTGCTCACCAATTTACAAAAAATGAATTTGGTACTTGCTACTACATAGATCATCTCAGGCAAATCATTCTGCAGCAAATAAAAAGGGTTCTGGATAGAAAGTAGTACCACAATGCAGGTACAGTTTAATTAGTATCGAATTTTACACGATGTCAAACCATCTAGGGTGACAGCAAGCAGAACTGTGGTTGTTTAGAAAAAGAGAAGGAGAAAGACACTACAATGGCGTAAAAGAAACTGTGGAGTGATGTAGGTATTCATTTTTATTATGGTGATCATTTCACAAGCACAGATGCACACAAAGCTCATCGAATTTTATACTTTGAAATGAAATTCATGACGTGTCAGTTATATGTCAAAGAGCTGCTATAACTAGCTTGTGCTGAGTAGAGATTGGGATGGAAAGAGTGTAAGATTGACAGTTCGGCAAACATATATCAATAAAACAGGGAAAAATAGTAAGTGCTGAAAAAGTTCTGGGGATAAAGAAACTCTTGTAAATTTTTGGTGAGAATGTAAATAAGTACAACTGCTAGGGAGATCAGTATAGAGATTCCTGAAAAAGGAAAAAAAATAGAAATTTCTACTGGCCCAGCTGGTACATCTCCTGGGTATATTCCTGGAAGAGTTACAGTTGTCATATTGTAATGATGCAGCCTGTTTATAGCTGTACAGTTCACAATGCTAAGCTGTGGAAACAGGCTGGATTCCTATCAACAGAAAAATAAGTGAAGAAAATGGGGTATTTATACACAACAGAATTTTATTCAGCTTGGAAGAAGAATGAATTCAGACCATTTACAGGGAAATGGATTGATTTCTAGATCATATTGTTAACTGAAATAAGTCAGATACGGGAAAGTATCTGATTTGGTTTAGAAGAGAAAGTCAAAGTATAGATAATAAGAAGGAAAAGAAAAGACATTAAGAAAGAGAATGGTAGACTTCTTGGAAATGTGGAAGAGAATTATGAGAACGGAGGAGGCTTAAAGTTAAAGGAAGATATTACACAGGAAAATCATATGGACATGTGTGCGCATTATAAAACATACAACAAGTGTAAACGTTATGTACCTAAATACACCCCCAAAACGCAGAGACCTTAAGATATGAAGCTAGATAGAAAACCATGTATTTGTCCATAAAGTTTTTATTCTTAAGTCAAATATTGTGAAGAAAAAAAATCAACCATTTAAAAATTTTGCAATAAAAAGTAAGCATTATTAGAGAAAGCAGATAAAAGGAGTAAAATTTTCAAAAGGAGAAGTAAAGAAATGACCAATAAAAATAGATGCATAAACACAAATATATATACTAATCAAACCTAGTGTCTAGTAAGTATAAGGCATGAAGACATTAAACATTGTCAGATGTAGGCTTTCCAAAAGGAACATGTTTTTAGTAATAATTACTAGTGTTTGAAAGGCCGGAGGTGAACAGGTTCTTTAATTAATACACAGATGTTCAAGGGTCTGGAAAACATTGATCTGATAATATGAGCCACAAATATTCACTAAAATGTCCTCGCAACATTTTGACAAATAATTATTCTTCTAGTATTTATGTACAAAATTGTTTGTCACTATTAATTTCATAGAATATTGGAAACAACCAAATGCCTAATAATAAGGAATTGGTTAAATTATATTACCCATATAATACAGTATATTAATAGGCAAATATTCAAAAGTGTTCTAAGGAAGAATATATAATGAAAGGAAAAATTTCCACTGTATATTAATGTTTATAAAACAAACCACCTATGGTATTAAGAATACAGCCTCAGGCTTTTGAAAAATTATTGGAAGACATGAAAAAAATAAAATAAACCTGCATATTTCTAGCCGGTGCTCTGAGTAGGTTTCATGCAATTTTTGTGAGTTTTTCTTTACTGTGCAAATTTCCACAATAAACATTTATTAATGTTAGGAACATTACAGAATCTCTAAAAGCTATTTTCTTAATAAAAATGTTTGCTTAGCATTCTTCTTGTCCACTTTGTCTTTGCTTACTGGGTAGATTGCAGTAGATGGTGTGTTTTTAATTTAATGTAATAAAGAAGCATAGGCCTTGGGGTATTTCATTTTATGTTTTTCACCCAGGGGGCTATTTCCTTGTTAATCTTCGATTAGAGCGAACAGCCAGCAATACAGAGAGAAATGTCTTCCCTGAGCAAACAGAGGAGGAGCCTTGTGAATAGCTATTGGGCGGAAAGGCCAACTGGTGGACTCTGCAGTGGGGTCTCCAGATCCTCATCCTAAGACCTGGTAGGACACTTTCACAATTGGGATCCAAATAGTAGAGTCATCTTATGATTCCCTGAAAGTAAAGTAACATCTTCCCACAGTCGAAGTTTGTGTAGCAGAGCAGCAAAAATACGAAGAGGAGAATCTCGTGCTTCTTGCGTCAGTCGTTGTGTTGGTTGCGCTGAGGAGCAGCTCTGTCAACCGGCGAGGAGAACGCTCTGAACCTCAGCTGTTTATTACAAAGTGCATGAACACACTGCTCTGAATTTCGCATACTTTTTGAGGGTTAAAATGAAAATGCCCAAAGCACCAGGCTTCCTATGAGTTTTTATTTTAATAGGTCTTTCCAGGTGACATCCTTGGCATGGCCCGGAACTGGATGAAGCCACAACACAACTGTTACTGTCATTAGCATTGATGATCCAAGTAGCAGCGGGTCCAGCAACGGGCAAGCTAAATGCCTGTGGGTGTGAACTGGTGAAACGCTTTCCTCTTGAGCCATATCTAGGGCACCTCGTGACTGAAAAGTCGTTCTTAGATATCATTAGAAGACATTTTAACTTTACAGTTTAATAGATCTCCTCAGATTCTTCTGAAATCCAAAAGTGGCCTAAAATGGCACAAGAGTGACAAGAAATGGCACTGTCTCAGGCAAACCCTCCGACCGGTATAATTGCATTGTGCTGACATTTTCTTATTTAACTCAGTAGCTTCGTGCTTAAATGGTGTTTTTTATTATGACATAAAACAAGACTTTAAAAATGTAGTGAAAGGGTGTAGGACAAAACAGAAATACATTCTCAGAAAAGACCTTGGCATAAGATTTCAGTAGTTTTTATACATTCTATCTACCAACCAGTCTAGGCTAAGCAATCTAAGTTGTCTGGGGCCAGGAAGGTAGCTAAGCAGCACGGCATCTGCCTGGCAAGTATAATGCCCTGAGTTTGATTCCTGTCATAAAAAATGTAGCACCCTAAAGGATAAAACTATTTGTAGATCACAGCTCATCAGACATACTTGTGTTGATGTTCATGAGTGTGATTTTGTTGGGTATATTTTCCTTGAAATATTCCTATTGTTCCACTTGTGGTTAGGATGATAGCCAGCTGGTCCACAGAATCTGAGATTCAGAGTTATCTATCACTGATCTACACCAGGTACAGGAAACAAAATGTGTTTATACACTTCGGGGTGCATAGCAATGAAGTTTAGACATCTGGATCTGATGATTCTTTTAAGAACACATTCATTCATTTATTCACTCACTATGAGCCTTTACTAAGTCAGACATGTGATGTTTTCTTAATGTTATATAAGGAATTAACTTTGTCTTCAAACAAACCTGTTATGGATTAAAAACTGGTGGTCAATTTAATACCAGCTGAATTAAATCAGCATGGTGCTGTGTATAGATGGCCCACCTGAGGAAAGTTGCCAGCATAAATAGTGACATGGAGAAGAGCTAGGTGTTGTGGGTTTCTCTTAAATGTCATTGATTTGAGCCGTTGGTTCTCCTGGGCTCATCATGACTAGCTTCCCCAGTATGAGTTCGACCACTGTCATCAGAGGAGCTTGGGACCTTGTTGGTAAGAGTGATTGGGTTCACTTTGGGGGAGCTCTGGTCCTTACATTGTGCATCACTTCCTGGCTCCGGAGGGGAAGATGTGTGCTATTTAATCTCCAAAAGAAACTTAGGCTGGCTTTCTGAAACTTACTTGACTGTACTTGTCTTCAGAGGAGCTCGGGGCCTCCATGTCACTGAGGATGGCTGTGGTACTTTTCAGGGCAGCTCTGGTCCTTATTTTGAGAGTGAATTCTCAGCTCCAGTGTAGAACCCTCAACCTACCAGCACAGCTCCTTCACCCCGCTGGCATAGACTTTCTAGCTTCCAACACTGACTTTTGTGCCTTCCCAGCATGGATCTGTAAAAGAGATTGGCGTGAGTCCTCTCGTGGGCTCTAGACTTCCAGTTGGGCTCATGGGAGGCATTGTCACGGGCTGTGGGTCTTCATCTGGACTCATGCAGGAAATTGCTGTGGGATCTAGGTCCTTGTCTAAATATTCTATGTCTTTGGTGTTATGGACAGATTTTCTGAACTTTCTTGTGTTTAACTTTGGGTGATCATCATAAAATAATAATATAAATTCTGTATCCTAATTCTAATTGTTCTCCTCACAACCCCTAACTACAACAGACACTATGTCTTTGTTTACTTGAACTTGTGCCTAATGGCTCTGAACGTTCTGTATGATGGATTTTGGCTTAACCTACTCACAATTTTATCTGCTTGGAGGAGCAGAAAAGAATAGCAAGAAAGAGAGAGAGAGAGAGAGAGAGAGAGAGAGAGAGAGAGAGAGAGAGAGAGAGATAAAATATGTAACAATTTTTCCATGTAGGAATATATATATATATATGCATTAAATATTAATGCAAGTTTTCCTACTTTTTATCAGCCAGTCAGAACTAAGCTTGCCTGCCTGTGATTGAAGATGCTGTCGGAACAGTTTCGCCGATCTTGGCTCTACTTATTGCTGCTGAAGAATCCCCCAAGACTCCTGTGCCTCCACCAATCTGAAAGGTATCTGCTAGATCCCTATCCGCTTCACAAACCACAACACTCTTTGGAGATTTTCAGAACTGCTAAGACTGAAAACATTCAGGTGCATAAAAATATGACCAAGGGTGATTCTTAGAAACAGAGTGAGGTCTTCATTCTGCTTGAGAGGCACATGTGGGGAGCTGTAATTTTTAACATAAAAGTCCATAGTGGGAAGGAGACATTGAAAATAAGTACTCTCGTTGTATTTTGTGAAGTAGAATTAATTTTTGCTCATTGTTCATTTTAAAATATTCTTCCTTTTCCTCAAGATTATTTAGGGCAACAAGAGAACACTATGCATGTTGTAACTGCAACTGTCGGGAATTAACTATGATGAACATAAGAAACTGACCACTCTTGGGGATGCCAGCCACCATCCCTGTCCTCCAGAAGTGAATCTCTCTCAGTTCCTTGCCTCTTCAAAGAGGTGGATATTTATCAGGGTCACAGTGTCTCGGTCTAGGTTTTAACTGACATCGTGTTTTTGATATAAGTGAAAGCAATTACTAAGACATCTGCTTTTCTTTTGTCCATCCCTCATGATCTTAACAGCTAATATGAAATACCAAAGTACTATCAATCGATAACTGATGTTGGAATCAATTAAACAGGCAGCTCAAATGAGATGAAGACATGCGGAGGCTTCACTGACCACCTGAGTCCCTAGTGAAAATCTCCATTAAACTTCTCTGACTATAACCTAAGCTCTAATCCATAGCTCTGCAGAAGGACCATTTGCAGATTTAACTGTTGAACTTAGAGGAACAACTACACTGAAGGACACTAATTTCATGGTAACTCAAGGAAAATGAATTGTCCCTGAGGAAGGATAACCCAAGCATGTTTGTTTGAGATGTGATCAAGGAAATCTGTTTAAGTATCACATACCTTCCCATTCCAACTCCATGAATTTTGCAATTCTTGATTGTCAGATGAAGCATTTCACACCACAATCCCAATGTGTGGGCTTTATCATCACAATTTAACCTGTGAAAAGGGGCGAAATGATGTGGCCCAAATCTGGAGGAGTTTGTTCCTGGGCGACTAGGCTGAGATTTCTATTCATGATATTTACCCTTTGTTTAAGTCTTACTTTTCCCACTCCCTGTGCTGTGTATATGCATTACCTCATCCTCTGTTCATACAAACTCTTTTGGGTATTGCAATTGCCATTTGAGTGCTTTCTAGATGATAAACTGAGGCTTAGTCAAGGAAAGTATTATTTCTAGGATTACATAGCTAGCAAAAGTTAGAGCAAGAGCGTTTAACCAACCTTTGACCCTACCCACTTCATTCTCAACTACTAGACTATGCCATCAGCACTCCTTAATCTGTATTCAAAAATGAAGTTATAAAGATGCTTATTAATAATGGAAGGGCGAGGTAGACTTGCAGAAACAATAGAAATCTTACGTGAATGGCAGTGAATGAGAGTAATTTAGCCCTGAGACAGATATCCAAAAGTTAATTATCAGAGTACTGGGCTCCTCTCTGTGAGAATTATAGGACATGTGCTTGAAGGCGGGGAGCAGATAAAGTCCTAGATTTAACAGTGATTCTTCCTGTGTTTCTTCATAGTCTTAACTCTATGGCTGTTAAAACCTTATGGTATTGTGCAGCAGAGAGAAATTAAGCAGACTTTGTCCTTTCTATGTATTTCCAGCACAAAAAAATATAGTTGTCTTTTGGTCCAGCCTTGCAGTCTATGTCAGTGAAGGCTTAACAGTGTTTTGTATTTTTTCTATATGAGCAGTCTAGAAGGTATTGGCATAAAAAAAGAAATATAAACCAGGAGATGAGAATAAAGGACCCAAAAATAAACCTACACTTCTACAGGCAACTTATTCTCAAATAAAGTAGCCAGAAACATAAAAGGGATGGCTATATGTAGAGGATTGAAACTAGATCCCTGGCCCTGGATGAAACCCAGCTGAAAATTGATGAAAGAACTTAATGTAAGACCTGAAAATTTAACACTATTGGAAGAAAACACAGGGGACCACAGCAGAACATTGGCACCGGCAATGATTTTCTGAAGAAGACTCCAATAACTCAGGAAACAGAAGCAAGAATTGACAAATAGAATGGTGTCCTATTAAAATGCTTCTGCACAGTAAGAAAATAATCACCAGAGTGAAAAGAAAGCCTACAGTATGGGAGACAATCTTTTCTAATTGTTGACCTGACAAAGGATTAATAACCGAAATAGACAAAGAACTCAAAAAACAAACCCAAAAAACTGCATGTGCATTTTTATTGCCACAGTATTCCTAATAGCCAGATCACAGAACCAGTCGAGGTACCTGTCCGCAGATAAAAAGATAAAGTAATTATGATCTAAACAATGGAGTATTATTTAGTCCTAAAGAAGAATGAAATTCTGTCATTTGAAGGCAAATGGAAGGAACTAGAGATTATACTGTTAAGCAGAATAAACCAACCACAGAAAGACAGGTATGTGTTTTCTCTGATATGTGTGGATAATAAATAGATTTAAATTAAATTAAATTATTTATGAATTAACCTAGAAGGGGATTTAGTAGGGGTGGAGAAAGATATCAGGGAAGTGTAGAGAGAGGGGAGGGTAAGACAGTAGAAAATAAAAGCTGTTAATGATCTTCCTGGAAGAAGAAATTTCTGTTAGTGTATATAATTCATCATTTGTGCTAAAACAAAATTAGTAAGAAAGAAGGCTTATATGGCAGTGGCAATTGATTATTATTATTATTATTATTTCATACATGGATTGCATGTAAGTTTGATATGCTAACCTCTGAAAGATTACAGTCTCATACCACCACCCATGGCAAGTTAGTCATACACAGATGCACATGAACACAAGTCTGTGATTGAAGTTCGTGTAATTTACTCTTCCTAATTGTCTTGGTTACTTTTCTTTCATTGCTGAGCAAAATACCTGAAGCCCAAAATTAGGGAAGGAAAGGTTTGTTTAGCTCACAGTTTATGGAGGCTTCAGTCCATACTCAGCAATTTCCACGGCAGAATGGCTCATGGCAGAAGGCAAAAATGCATGGCGGCAGAAAACAGCACCAGCAATAAGAACAAAAGGGGAGGGGCACAGAGACAGATGGAAGACTCTTCCTGTCCCTTATATCATTTGTAGGCCACACCCATTTGGGTTTAACACTTACACTCATAATCCCAGCACTGAGCCATGAATCATTCACGGACTGTAAGAAGCCCACCTCCATAACTTCATGAAGCTTTGGGGGACATCCAAACTCAAACCATAACACTAATACAGTTATAGCACAGAGTATTAATGTAATTTTTAACCAGAAAGAGTCGTCACAGTCTCTTGCTGTAGGTGACCTCTTTATACTTTTCTGAATGTTCTCCATTTGTTCAGGAGAGCTCAAACAGCCATGTGGATGTCAAAAATTCTACTTTGCAATCTGTTTTAATCCTTTGAATATTTTAAGTTGATGATAGATGGTACAAAGAATCTGCTTCTGGACATGTGGCTATACCAAGAAGCTTGACCTTTGATCAAAGCCATGACCTGAGCAACCACTTTGAAGACTGTAACATGTAATATATTAACCACTGTTAATCTCCTACAATGTTGTTTTAAAATTCCGTGTCATTGTTTTTGTTCTTTCTTTGTTTTAAAATTTAAAAAACAACAACACAAATGACAAAATAATAAAAGAAGTACTGCTTTAGGTCTGTTCCAAAATAAAACAATAACCAATACTTATTAAGCGTGGCATGCACACCAGAACTAATGATGATGCTTTAAAACACTTTGGTGAAATTGAGTGTAGCCAGCCTTACTGTGGCCCATGGGAAACTAAGGCTTGGAATAGTGCTGTTATTGCATAAAATGACACAACCAGGAAATTAGAGTCAGGATTAAATCTATATATTCCAGTTCAAGAGTTCACAGTCTTACACAATATAATAATTCTTGTCTGTTTTCTATCAATTTTAGGGGAAGACTTAGGGAAAGCAATGTTCTGTTAGTTCTAAGATACCATCCCCTCAATTCTATTAAAGGATACCTGAAAGTTATCTGTTATTCAAGGGCTTTGTTGAAATTAAATCAATGTTACAATGACAAAAATCAGTAAGGGACTATTTCTGAGTACTATTCCTAGAGGTTTGGCTGCAAAAGTACCAAAGAACTATGTAAAGATGCAGATTGCCCTTGTGAAAGACAGTAGAGACCAGTGCATTTTCAAACACTTAAATGTGCTCCTTAGAGGCAAACTAAAGTTATATGTATAGAGCAACTGAATAAGACATCCATTTCCTGTGTATAAAACATCAGGAAAATTGTCTAGCCCTTCTATATCTGCGTCCTTATCCGCACACACATACAAATCTCCTACAGTGTAACAGTGGCAGGAAGCAGCAGCGATGTCTGTGAAAAGGAGTTCTAATGACAGAGGAAGTCCTTGGAGCCCTTCCTCCCATGAAACACTATAGACAATTTAAATGGAAAAGAGTCTGCTCAGAAAGCCTCAGGGAGCTAATAAGACAATGAAGACCGAGTGGATGAGGATGCTTGCTTGAGTCAGGGAAACGCAGAGACATAAGCTCGGCATTTCAGGCTACTTGCTCCTCTGGTACATGCACGTTCTGAAAGTAGTAGCTCAGCAGCCTGGGAGATAAGCTCTGGTTTGAATGGATCCTTAAGGACAGAGTGACAGAATTTGGAGGCAAGGACCACTGTGACTGTAAGTTAAGAACCCTAAGTTTATGCATCAGGAGTAAAGGCAGGTGAGAGAAAAACAAGATTTTACTGAAAGTGTAGTGCAGATTGGATACAGGAAATCTGGGCTTGCCTGAGCACCAAAAGCCAATGTCAATATAGGAAAAGGATAGAGGGGGATTCTTGATGGTTGGAAATACTTTAGTTGTTGATCTGGAAGGTATTTATAAGAGTTACTGCCTTCAGGACTATCCATTGATTTGTCTGCCTATCATTTAGATAATTTACTAGCTATGCATCTCAATAAAAGTTTATTTCAACTGTTTATTTTCCAGGAAGTAGAAACAAAAATTACATCTCTTTTATATTTTCTGCTGTGTTACAGGTGTACTTTTTCTACAGAGTTTTCAGGATTTTTGTAAGTAACATACATATCATACAGGTGCAAGACCAAACTTTTCTTCATTAAGGTTTTTTTTGGGGGTGGCAAGGTCTTTTTAAAAATTTTTATTTTAAAGAGAATAAAACAAAAGAGAACAGAACAAAGCAAATCAGAACAGAACAATGCAAGCAACACAGCACTTCACAACCACACAACTGGACACCAACGGTAGCTACCATAATGTCTCTTTTCTTTGACATAGTTGAGCATGCTGTCACACACGTCAATGTCAAACATAACAATACAGCATAAAACCATTCAAAAGAATGAAAGCATTATAGGACTTCAAAACCAAATAACAGGAAGTGAACAATGTCTACTATAATATCTCATTTTCCTCAGAATATTTTTCTATACCATCACACATAATAAAATCAAATAAACTACAACAGGATAGCACCAATCAAAACAGAGAACAAAAGCAGGGTAGGACTTCAAAGCAAGATGATAGTAAATCAGCAATGGCTACCATAATGTCTTGTTTTCTTCAAAATATCTGTTCATACCATTACACATAATAAAATCAAACAAAACCGAATAAAACCAATCAAACAAATGAAAGCATTATGACTTCAAAGAAATAATAATAGGAAATCATGATTATCATATCCCATTATATTCAAAATAGCTGACCCTACCATGGACAGCATAAAATCTAATAAAACAAGACAGAACAAATCCAAACCCAACAAAATTGTGTTAACAATGCAAGAGTTCAATACAAGACAATAAGAAATTGACAGTAGTTTCTACCTTTCCCTCCCAGGTATTTCCTCCCCTTTGCTCTTACATTAACTATTTTGCTTTTGGATCCCATTAACTCGTTCTGTTTCTTATGCTATGGTTCACATGTATGAGTTCGAACTGTTTCGGCCATGAACATGATCTCTGGTTGCATCCATTTACCTACAGGAACCTTGAGATTATTCTACTTTATAGCTGGGTAGGTTTGCACTGCATGAAAATACCACATCTTTCTTATCCATTCTGTGGTTGATGGGCAAGTTACTCTTTTTTTTTTTTTTTTTGGTCTCCTGTCACATGGAACAATTGTTTTCTCTCCTTTGATTTTTAGTCTATGAATTTTCTTTCCAGTTAAATGTGTTTTTCATATACAGTGTGTTGATGGATCTTGTTTCTTGATCCACTCTCCCTGTGTGTCTTTTTACTGCTGATCTGAGGCCATATACATTAATGGTTACAACTGGCATGCCCTGCTGTCCTCCTGTTGTTGGCCCTCCACTTTGAAGTTCAAACTGGCCTTGAACTCACTTTGTGGCCGAGGCTGGCCTCAAACTCACAACAGTTCTCCTGCCTCAGGCTACAGAGTTCTGGAATTACAGACATGTGTCAGCAGGCCCCAGTTCTTCCTTAGAGTTTGATTTTGTGCTAAGCACCTCTGCTAAAATGGAAGACAGAAACGTAGAAATTATATACAGTGCTATCAGTTATCAAATGGGGGAAGAGAGGCAATAAAGATAATAATCTCCCACCCCCCCAAAAAAAAAACAGATTCCAGAGCACTGAAATCAATCTATTTGCAGAAAGATGTCTAGGCTGCCCACTTCCGTAGACATTCCAGTGGCTTCACTCCTAGAGGCATAAATGGTACATTCGTCCTCTGTCATTCAGCAAATCAGAGCACAATCCATTAAGGTAAAGACTTCTGGTCAGGATTTCTGGAGTATCCCAATATTGTAAGTTTACTATTATGTTAAAAGTGACCATTATCTCTGCCAGTTAAAAAATTTACATTCTTCCAAGAATTTAAAGAGAGACAGAAAAGAAATACCAGCTATTCTCAGAAGAAACAGACAGTGGAACTCCTTTCATTGGTCATCCATCCCAAGACTCTTATCAATTTATAAGGGCTAAAAATGTCAATTTTTTAGTCTCTAACCCTGTGCTCTTAGATGGAAGCATTCTTGGATTCATTAAAGGTGGTATTTGGAAACCAGATCAAATGAAGTTCAATGCATCTCTTGCCGGTTAGCTCCTCTTTAAGACACCTGGAAACTAGCATCATGTAGCCTCTGTTTCCCAGTTTGTTCTAACAGACATGGCAACACAGTTCTCAGATTCAGTCTAAATGCATGAATAGCACATTGGGTAAGTTTTGGAATGTTAAAAACTCTCAACAAATGAAATTGCCTCTTTCTATTTATTAAAAACAAAACAACAACAACAAAACCTCTGCTGCTTAGTAGATGCACTGCTATATTCCAAAGGAACTAGTTGTTTCAATCAATGTAGATTTTCAATTACAGTCAGACAATGCCTTGTGATAAATTTTGGGTCAAGTAGAATGTCTTTAGTTTTGAAATTCAGGTTAGGTTGGCTGGTGGTGGTCAAAGCAGTTTTAATATTCCTTCAACTGGACTAATTTTTAAACAGGCTTCTTCTCAACTCCAGTCTTCTAATGTCCCTGTACTGAAATATTTTTCTTTAGAAAACTGATTCTCTGACCTATGAGGATGTAGATATTTTGTCAGAAAGCCTATCGGTTTTAAAATCCAGACATGTCTGTGGAAATTGATGCTAGTTACAAAGGTATGTTGCCCTATAATGATTAATCCAAATCTGCATTGCCTACCTACTAACTCATTAGATTTCCCAGAACAGAAAGACTATAAAACATAGTATGGGGCTGGAGATACAGCTCAGCAGCACTAGCGCCTGCCTGGCAAGCACAAGGTCCTGAGTTCAATTCCCAATACCAATAATAATAATATGCAGAAGGAACACAATGTATAATTCAATAAATAAGGCATTTATTTAATGTATAAGTGATTGATAAAAGGATTCAGAAAGTTAATTCAGAGAATTTGTAGATATTCTGAGACTTTCCCACCATGAAGCAGAATCAGACTCTGTGTGTCTCTTGGTCTCTCTTTCTCTATCTTCATTTTGCACCTGCATATACAAAAAGCATTTTAAAGCAAACAAATTTGCACAGTAAACTGACAATGCAAGTGAAACATACAGTTTAAATAAGTATTAGTATGGGTCACTCCATGTTCAGCAACTGTCTTAGTTACATTTCTCTCATTGTTGAGACAAAATACCTGATGCTCAAAATTAGGGAAGGGATTACAGTTCTTGTAGGTTTTGGCCCATACTCAGCTGGCTCCAAGGTAGGGTGACAGGGTAGCCATTCATGGCCACCAGACAGCAAAGCGCAAACTGGACAAGAAAGAAAGACATGCCTTCTTCCCACCCTTACACTGTATGCTGGCTCCACCCCAGAGAGGTGTAACACTCACTCATACCATCAATCTGAGTGCTAGGCAGGAAGCAAACACAAACACTAGATTTGGTCCAGTTCATGATTGCATGAGACTTGGGGGAGAGGCTGTCCTGAGCGTAAACCATAACAGCACCCTACACAGGATCTGCGCTGTTGTTTTTGGCAGTAGCATAAACTTCCTTTCCTCTTCTTTTGGCTCAGTTCTTATGGGAGTGCTGATCTTGATCCAGTATCTGCTTCCTAAACATAGGGTTCATCACTCACCTTGATAAGTCTGTTTGTTCATTTGCTTTCAGCTTAGTCCAGCCCATATCATCTCTCAAGAGGCTTTTCCCCATGGGACAGACATATTAATAATTAGTGAATTACACTTGTTCCATCTGTCGCATCAGTTTCACTCCTTTCATATCAGGAATCCACAACAAGCTGCCCAGAAATCACAGAGTCTTGTTTTTTATTAATTTTTAAATATCACTACGTTAATTTCTTCACTAAGCAGGCAAGGCTGTATCTAATATCTATGTGATGTTGTTGCTTTTAAAGAAAGAGGAGATAGAAATCAATGCCTATTTGTTCAATAACTGGGCACAAGAGAAGAAAACACGTTTGCAAACAGCAGGTGAGGCTTTCAGTTTGGAAAACAATCAGAGTATCAGCTGTCTGCTTTCAAGGGCAGAACTCGTAGGTGTGTACCAAGACAGGCAAGAGATCCAACCACAGCTCTTCTTCATTTTGAGATTTATGCATTTGCAAAAACATTCCCGACACCCTCACGTATATTCTGATTCTGAAAGCTTATGCGGTGAGGCCCGACTTTGATTCTCAGCAGCAGTCTGCCTTCGCTTGTTGGTTGCTTCTAGATGTCTCTTAGGATGAAATTTCAAACTGAATTAACAATAAAGAATGGCGAACATTAAAATACAGGTGTACACAAGCTGTCAAGAAAAAGGCGAAGAACAAAGTTCCCTTAGTATTTACAGAGTTCCTACTTGTAACCAGATACTGCAGCAGACACTGAGGACATAGACAGATTATGATTTTTAGGAAAGTTAATGGAGTTAAAACAGAATCAGGATTATATCCTGGAAAAGCTATGTTTTTCTGGAAGGGATGATTATTTTTAAAAGAAATTACAATTGTAATCACTTAAAACTTGCCCAGAAGTACAATTAGTGTTGGGAAAGAAAAGTTTTAGTAGCATATTGCTGTCATAGGTTGAATTGTGTCCATCCAAAATTCCTATGTTGCAGTTCTAACCTCCAATACTGCAGAATGTGACTTTGTTTGAAAACAAGTTTGTTGTAGGCCCAATTAGCTTTGATATGATTTAATGAGGTAGGTGGAAACTCCATGATATTATGATATAATAAGAAATATGTATGTTGATTGTTGGCCACAGTTCTATACTTATAATTCCTTGAATTTTGAAGCTAAAGATGAAGGAATTAGTTTTCTCTGTTCATAGTAAACACATTTCAATAACACCAAAGTCTATGTCAGTGAGATTATTTTTTGGAAAACTCTGACAAAACCACAAACTGAGGGAATCAGCCATGCGATTAGAAGCTTAAAGCTGCTAGTTCTACATTGTAGGGCCCTCCCAGTGCCAAGACCACTAAGTCTTGAACTTCTAGACTCCAAAAATATAATTCTCTAAATTTCTATTGTTTAAACAATTCAGTGACATTTTTTGCTATAGCAGCCCTAGAAAATTAATATACCTACTAAAAGTGGTTAGCAGTGATACATCAAAGTGTTCTAATGTCCACTGCATTCCTGTCACTCATAAACAACTCGTTTAAAAGCATGTCAAGTTTTAAATGATAATGTACATAATCAAGTTATGCCTCAAATGAATATCATTCAGTCATTCTCATCCTAGTTTCATAGCATTTATTGACAATCTCCCCTGAAAAACAATCAAAAGCAATCAAAAGATGGTAGGGTAATGATAGACAACTAGGTAAGTGGAAGATACAAATCTAGAAGTGTTAATACAAGTACAGGAATAAAAGGAATTCAGTAATGTACAAGAAGTTTTCAAAACTAGTGCTAAAATCACTGGACAAATACATGAGTGGAAACCACATGAATGGAAAATACAGGTAATTTTTGCTCATCAAAATATAAAACAACCAGTATCCAAATGACCATTGAAAAAATGAAAAGTTAAGTCACATTCTGAAGCAAAGTATTTGCCATACATATATCTGGCAAAGTAGATACATATATATGCAAAGTAGTTAAAGGACTCCTACAAATCTGTGTTATTTTTATTACTAATAATAATTTTAGCCTCAGAGCTGTCTGTAATGCTCAAAACAACTAATTCGTTCAGTGAGTGACCACACATTCAGAAAAAGCAAAATTATCAAATGGCCTGGTTTTTTTTTAAAGCAAATCAACACCTTTCACAACAAATAGAAAGGATATAATTAAATATTCTATAAATGACAAATACGGGAAAGTGGAGGAAAAAGACACCTTTTGCATGATTACAAAAGGAGAAAAAATTCATGTAAAGTGGTCTGAATCGATAAGGAGAGACAATGGAGCAGAGAGACCTTTTTAAAGCAGGATGAATACTCTAATAGAATAAAGACAATAGTGCATTTTAAGTGAGAAAATGAATATACAAAATAAACTAGAATATATGTGACTATTAGGAAACGAAATCATGATTTATCAAAACAAGATAGTATCAGCCACTGAACTTGTAATGCATTGTCTTCCCCAAAGTTCAGAAGAAAATGACATAAGAATTTAACATAATGCTGAAAAGAATTCAAAAAGATACAGACTGGGGTGACAGAGATGTAAAGCCCAGCTATGGCCATTTGTTTGCTGGTAAATTATCCAACTGTGGTTATCAATCCTATCAACCATTCTTACAAACCGCACAGTGTGTGCCGGTGTGCACATCCCTGAAGGGATTGCAAAACCACTCCTCCTGCACCATCCATGAGAAGAGCAGCATGTTGCCTCCCCTGTGGAAGAGCAGCCATTGGGGAGGCTGTCGGAAGTCCTATCCTGGCTACTTGATTTGAGAGCTGTGAGCCAGGCAAATATAACTGAACTTCTCAGTATTTATGAAATGTGGCTATTTGCCCTGACTCTCCAGCTAGAAGTATCTGAGATAATAAGATCATAGATGAAATATGGGGCTTGAAAAACAAACACTGTTAATGCAATATGGAAAAGTTAGAGCATAAACACAAAGGAAAGAAAAACACACACACAAATGATATGGCTTACCATCTCCCAAACCCCAACATCATTTGCACTTCCTGGAGCCAATTAAATTGTTGAATATTTGACACTCGCCAACATTTAGGTTTAACACCTGTGTCTTCACTTACCAATTTTTCAACATGTTCTGTTAATTTGTAACCTGTGCCTTTCTTTTGTATTTAAAATATATCAAGAACTTACAAGGGTTTTTAGAGGTATTAAATTTTAGAAACATAGAAACCCCCTGGACATTGGTGAATGGAAACACAAAGTTTCCTGGGGCTGCTGGGATATAGAACAGAAAGTTCTGCAGCGGATACAAATTTGGTCACTTAACAGTGGGATGGTTGGCATTCAAGCACCCATAGTCTGTAACCTCACAGATATTTTTTCCTCTTGTTACAGGCAGCTGAGTTAGATAGAAATATTACAGGCAGTCAGACAGGGCTTGCGTCTCAAAGGAGCCAGTGCACAGGGCCAAATATCTTACAACTGAGGGGGTGGGGAGAGACAGACACCTCCCACTGCAGGCCAGACCTCAAGACAAAAGATCAAGCAAATCCACCCACATCCTAAGGATTGACATTCTATATAATTCTCTATCATCCTGAGGAAGCCAGGAGTCACCATCCCAACCCTTGCAGGAAGAGTCACTTGCTCTGTATGTATGCCCACGTGCTATGTGACTCCCTTCCCCATTTGTCCCCAGTTTAGTCAATTTTACCTGAGCAGTAAATGTTACTGGTTAACTATAATTCTGTCCCACCTCCTGCTCACCTCCCTAGTGAGTTCCCATGTTTTCCCCAATTTAGACCTGCCTCACCTCATAGCTTTGCTCTATTAAATTCCCTAGAAAAGACGGAGTCTTTGGCAACCCACTTGGGACCCCTTCTGTCTCTCTCTTTCTTAGACAGAAGCTTTCTTTCTCTCAATGAATATATTCTGCTCTTAACCTCTGTTGTTCCTAAAATCCATTCTTTGATTTTGGAGAACACGAACTCATACCAGACATCTAGTAGGTTGGGAGATTCAATCCCCTATATTGCTCTTTTGTAAAACAGGGCTACTATTTGCAACTAAAATGGTTACTAGTAGTTTAATAAGCTCTGACTCAGGACCCCATCATAAGCATTGCATATATGGTTACACAGGCTACAAGGAAGAAAATCTTTCTCCTGTTTTTCTAAAGAGATTTATCACAGCTATATTTTTCTAAATTCCTACTTTTTTCATAGTGTTCGTTACTTTGCTTCACGTCCTCAGGGAAGAAAACACAGAGTAAGTAGGTGAGGGTAGAAGAAAGAAATTGAAAGAAGTTCATAACCAAAATAAGACAGGGGTATCCAAGGTACACATAGCTGTGGAGCTTTTAGTTAAAACATGGAGATTTCTGCACCCGGGGATCTTTGAATACTCTGAAATAGTTACGAGATGGTTCCATTTGAGAATGCAGTAATAATGATTAGTAACATCGTTTTGCAGTTGCAGGACATTTCTTAGATGTCAGCCCTTTCATCATTACTTTCCCGTCCTCCTGTTCCTAGCCCCTATTGAAGATGTGACTACTTACCTTGGAAAAATGGCTGTAGTAAAAGTACCATGAAAATGCTTTACTCATAAAAATGCTTTACTCACAGGCTTTAATATGACTTTCAAATGTCCAACCTTTAAAGACCACTGAGTACACAATTTGTAGGAATAAAACTAGGGAGGGAAAAAAACAACCAAACAAACAAACAACGACAACAAACAGCTTTCTCTCTCCCACTACTGTTCAATTAAATTGAGACAATTTCCAGCCAAGGAAAGGGAGAGATGGAGGTCCAGAGATGAGCTTCATGGATCTGAAAGAGGAAGAAAAACTGAAGGGATGGAAGATCAGAAAGGCTCAGTGACTGTTTTATAAACCCTGAGTCACTCCTGGGTAGACATGCGTGGTTCAGCAAGGGAAAGGATCTTCACATATTTAAAAAGACAAACTGGTGCACATCTCACAGAAATTCCTTTTATTTTATTAATGTGACCTACGTATTTTCTATTTTATTTACTTACTTACTTATTTGTTATGTTAAAAAAAGCAAACAAAAAAGATAGAAATGGTACAGAATTTCAAAAATAATAGTAGGAAATTAACACTAGTTCATATATTATGCATTGTTACCTTAGAAGTAGTTGCTCAGATTACAAGATCTAGACATGAAAAATATGGTCAAGTAATCAAGCAATGAAAGCACAAATTGTTCTTTTTGATGAACTAACAGAGATTTGTAGTATAGTTATCTATCTTGTATATGTACACATACATACACACACACACACACACATATACACACACCTATTCACATATAATCTTTTCGCTTTTTCCTTTTCTCTCTTTCCCTATCACAGTTGATCTTGCCTTTTGAGCACTCTCTTTCTCTTTTATTGTCACAATATCTACTGTACATAGTGGATCTTATTACTCTTTCAGTTTTTTCCTTCATGCCACAGCAATATATGTGCACCCATGTGTATAACAGCACAATTTGTAATATCTAAATTTTGGAAACAACCCAACCCAAATGCCCATCAAACACAGAATGCATAAAAAAGATGTGATATTTTATATAGTGGAATATTAGTCAGCTATACAGAAGGATAAAATTGAGGCTTTTTTAGGTAAACAGAGGCCACTTGAGGATATACTCATAAGTGAAGTAAATCAAACTCATATGTGTTGTCTCCCTACTGTAAAAAGAGTGAAGGAGATAAAATATAACTATAGGGGCCAACAATACAGTTCAGTGATTCAGTGCTTGTTTAGCAAGCATGAGGTCCTGAGTTCTGTTCCTGATCTATATATAGAAATATATATCTATATATATATACCTTACTGGGGGTATAATGAGCCTGGGTTTATAAGTATCTCAGCACCTTCTTTATGAGCTTTGGGATTTTCTATTGGAAATTCATTATTGACCATTTAGTGTCTTACAAAGAGACACTATGCTTAATTTTAAGTTAATGGTATTTAGTTTTCATTTTAAACATCTAATTAAGTTTTTTAAATTTTCTCTCCCTTTTATGATAGTTTTTTTCTTTATTAAAAGGATACTTTGAGTAGAATCTGAGATTAAATAGTAGTTTAGTGGTTTTTGGTTTCTTAAAAAGCAACTTTACTATTATTACCCTTGCCCACCATGCCCACATTTTGATACCTACACAATCAGAGAAAAGTCGGTGGAAAAAGGCAGGGAGAGACCTGGGCTGATTTGTGTGTAGTGCCAAAGAGTGACATGAGTGATTGAAGCATCATGGCATACATTTAAAATATCTGAAAAGGGCCTGGGGATATAGTTCAGCAGCCCAAGCGCCCGCCTGGCAAATGCAAAGTTCTGAGTTCAATCCCCGGGACAAAAAAAAAAAAAAGACAGAATGTAAAATATCTGAAAAGCAAGGCTTTCTGATGTGAATCCCATCCCGGAGCTTCACTCGGTGGTAATGCTTTGTTAGTAGATTGTAGTTTATTAAATACAGTATTTATGATGGGATTCACTAATCATAATTGCGGTGACAGCTAATATTGTAGATTTTTAACTCATCCAACGGTTGCCTCAATAGCTGGTCAAACACTTTTTTAAGTGTGTCTGTGTGAGTGTTTCTGAAATTGATTAGCATTTAAGACAGACACACTGAGTGAAGATGACCACCTCCACCAAAGCGAGTAGACACCCCATCATGGGGTCCTGGGAGGCTCAAAATAGCTCCTGGCTGGAGGGAAAAGGGCACATTCACTCTCTCTGTTTGAGCTGGAGCACGCGTCTTCTGCTGTCCGCAGGTATCAGAGCTCGTGACTCCCGAGGCTTGGCATAGAGCCCAGCACTCTGTTCATTCCTCCCTTGATGCTAAGGCTCTGGGACACAGGCTGAATTATACCTCTGGCTTTCTTGAGCCTAGTGTGCAGATTTCAGATTGGGACACTGCCGGACCCCAGCTATCAAAGGAGACAGTTACCATAATAAACTCTTGTGTGTGTGTGTGTGTGAACACTTTGCAGGAGTTGTTATTTAATCAGTAATGTACATTTTCATTTTGTTTTTAGTTATTATTTTACAGAGATACAGTTATGATATATCAAATTTTATGATATATAAAATATATAAATTTATTTAGAAATGTAAAGGTCATAGTCCAAGTCAGTGTTTTAAAATATTCCTAAATTAAAGGCATAATCTTTGCAAAATCCTGAGTACACTCACCTTAGACCTGCCTCACTTCATAGTTTTGCTCTATAAAAACCCTAAAAAACACAGGATCCTTGGAAACCCACTCGGTACACCTTTGGTCTCTCTCTCTCTCTCTCTCTCAGACAGAAGCTTTCTTTCTCTCAATAAATATATTCTGCTTTAAAAAAAAATCTGAGTACAGGTTGGGCCTTGCAGTGCATGGGAATTTTTATTTAATCAATTTCATAGTTCAATTGGTATTACTCCCTTAGTATCCAGTAACATGACTCACATTATTTGTGATTTGTTATTATTGGAAACATTAAGTTGACAATTTTTCTAACACTGGATATTTAAATTTTGCCACATAACCAACAATATTGTGGAAAATCTTAATTTAAATTTTTTTTCCACATTCACGATGGTTTTCTTATAATAAATTCCCAGAAATAGGAATGTTAGGCCACAATTTTTGCAGACCCTTGTGGTTTTGCCACATGCTGTTAAATTACGCGGGATCCTTGTGTAAAAGTAGCTGCTCACTAAATCTTGGCAATAGTGGTGTTATACGAGCTCTACAATACTTGTCAGTGTGATGGGGAAGAGGAGTACATACTGTTTCAGTTTGAATCAGGATCGCACAGTGAGGCTGAGGCAGTGACAGGTGGTGTGCTATATAATTTGGTTAGGAGAATAAATACAGCAGTAGTTACCTGGAAGAGAGTAAGTTTAAGAGAATAACAGGAGAACATACATTAGACAGAGAAGAACAATACATGGTTTTTACCTAGAGATCATTTTATAACCTGGTGGCACAGCTGTATTGCCTTCTTTCCATCATTTATACTTTTGGTTTGGCTCAAATGCCATGTTTTTATTTTTTATGATGAGATTTAGAATGATTCTTTTGCATACCTTAAAAAATAATGTTAGTAGATTCTAAAGGAACTTGAGAGTAGCCTTCAAATTTACAATGGTGATCCTTACTTAGAAATAAAAACGATCCCTGTCATCACATGTTCAAAACCTTCCTTTAGATCTTTTAGGAGTATTGAGGCATTAGAGGAATTCTGTGTATTTTTTTTTCCTGTATCAAAAGGCATCCTGTAATTTGTTGTTCATGCTATGCCTTTTTAATAGCAATTTTGCTTATTGTTTATTGCATGTTATTGATATTTTGGGTACTCTGCTGAGCACTTTAACTCTCTTAATTTATTTAAAACTCATACCAATACTTTGGGTTATGTAATAATTAAATAGAGTCCACTTAGATACTGTGAAACTGAATTTTTGGTAAATTTGGCTTGCCCCAAACCACTCAGCAAGAATATGACAAAATTTAAAACTAGTGCTTTCTCCACATTGTAACATTTATTTTGGCATCATTACCATTTTAAGCTTTATTTAAATCAGTATATGTTTGCATTATATAATGATTATGTATTTTTTTATCATTAGTACTGGTATTATACTACTGGTATTACATTCTGCTGCATTGATTTAAGAGTTACATTGTTGACTGATACCAAAACAGTCTAGAGAACAAATTAAAATAAGGAAAGAAAAAAAAAAAAAGCACAATGAAGCAATCCCAAAATTTCAGGCTGAGAAGATGTAAGAGACTCAATCTGGTTATGTTCACCTCAGAGAACTTTTTACCCGAAGTTGAACATTTGTTTCTCAGCACTACACCAGGCCCAAATTTGGAACCTGCTGCAGATTGCGTGCCGTGAGCTATGGATGTCATTAAAGGAGAAAATTCTAATCCAGTGCTGCTGCTTAGGTTTTCACGCTCTTCCTTTCCCAAAATTCACTTTGTTTTTCTTCTTTCCTTTCTGAGCATCACTTTATGGGTATTCCTTAAGTTACTTGAACTCTTTCTTACAAGACAACTTGCAGTCTTGCCTGTACCACTCTAGATTCTTGACCAAAAACATCTGAGGTAATTATCCTTTCTACTACTTCCAGCAGTGTTTTTCTTTAAATGTTGTTAGAAATCTGTAGGACTCTGTAGCACTTACTCTGGTCTGCTTGGACCTGTATTTTTCCAAGTTGCAACACTTATCAACCCAGATAAACTCTATTTCTTAGCCAATGTGTGCCTCATTTTCTCTTAAGGCTCTAAAAGTTTGTAGATATTGTTTAGAAAATAATCTGACAGTTAGTCTTCTCAATCTGTAAGTTAACTGACTAAACATTTTCTATTGCATATTCTGAGTAATTGGATGTGGCTGGGAAATAATTTCACTTAACTATTCCTATCTAGGTTGTAACCTTTACCATGAAAATGCCTTTGGATGTAAGCTAACAGAATAATAAAAAGATATTAGCCAAAGTGATTTAAGCACTCTGGTTAGTAATTCTCTAATCATGACGCTATCCTTTGTACTAAAGCTTAGAAATGTTTTTGCAGGTTTGTATCCTTGGATTTGCTAGTTGGACCTATGAAAGGAAAGACAGGTGTTCATTTCATATTCATAATATAGCTTCCTCCAGAAAGAAGCTAGATGGTTACCCAAAATCCAGCTAACTGCTGTCTTCGTTTAGTTTTCACTGCTCTCAAATCAAGATACAGAGGAAACAATCCTTTTTGCTGAACCTGATATAAAAATGTTATGTTTCATTGTTCATTAGGTGTCTCTAAGAAGCATTTGTATTGACTGAATGTGTACCAGAAATTTATCAATACGATGATGCGATTTTGGGGAGTTTATTTGCAAACTTGAAGTGGCTTCAGATGAAACTAGCATAAAAACATAATTATTTCTTTGTTTTATAAATATCAAACCACCATAAGTTAAAAACAGCTCCCAAATGAATATAAGGCAATTACTTCAAGATCTATTCCATCCGACATATTAGCCATCAAGATTATTATTATTATTATTATTATTGTACCAGGGATCAAACTCATGACCTGGCGCTTGCCAGGCAGGTGCTTATGCTGGTGAGCTAAATCCCTGGCTTATCAGGATTATTATTGGCATAATTTGGTTTACAGTGTGGAAATCTCATAAATGATAAGCTTCAGCAGTGGTCGATCAATACATGATCAGATTTTGCCTCCAAGCCATAGAACCAGTGTACTTGGGAAAAAGTCTTAATACAACTATCAGTAATGAAATCATCAATACTTTCCAGTTTGTTCTAGAGTCTATTAGTGCATTCAGCTATTCAGTAGGAATTAGTCTGCAACAACCAAAGCAAACTCCACATTGACTGTGTGCAAATCTCAAGATGCAAATGAATTTGAACAGTTCACAACTGTATAAATCTATGAAACAGGTGGAAATCCCGTACAGAGCCAATATGAAGTGTTATGGCAGTAACAAATGATGGAGTAAAAGAAACAATAATGCACTCAGGAGATGTAATAAAATCACAAGTCATAGTTTTTGAAAGATCAGGAACATCCTATTTATCATGTTCAGATATTCCTGGAGTAGAATGTGTGTGATGGGACAGTGTGACGAGAGGAATAGTATCTTTAAAAGTAAGGCTAAGAGGTCAAGAGAAATTGATTGTGATATTTGTATTGTGCTGTACTTATGGGTGAGAAGCCTCCTGTCCCCCGCTTGAAAGCAAAGCAGCAGATGGAGAGATTTATGAGCCGAAGATAATTAAAAAAGCAATTCTTTCTGGGGATTTGCTCAAGGTATAGAGGTGACTGTTTGGATGCTAGAAATATTACAGCTTTAGCAGATAAAATTGCACAAAGTAAAGGTAAGTAGAACAATAAAATAGCAAGCATATTAAAATGCACCCTGTTTATTAGAAAAATAAATTGTATTATGGAGTTCAATAAAAACCTAATTAAGGTAGATTTTGGCTGGACTTCACTGTTGTTGGCAACTATTGTTACTTATTAATTTTTCTCTAGGGTCCAGAAATCTCTTTACAGCTTGGGGTATCTGAGATCCTAAGTTTCCTAAAAACTAGTAAATGGGCACAGAGCTGTAAAATAATTTGAAAATGTGCAAAATGCTAATGAAAATTGTACCTTTATTCAAGATTCGACTGCACTAACTAATTAAGACATCAGATTTTTTTGCTGTGGGGTAGAATTATACCTATGCAAGGTGGGAAAGCTGGCTGATTCAGATATTGGTATTTTATGCCTTCTATTAATGAAGAGGGGAAATGAATTAAGTATTTCCTAAACAATGCAGCTTGGTAGTCAAAAAGTCTTCTGACTACAGTATCCATGTATGTGTGCAAAGAACAATGGGAATATATGTATATAAGAATATCTGCAAAATTATTTTTAAAGCTTATTCAAATTTTATATAACCCAAATCCTCTCAGCTTCTTGCAATCCTCTTGGTTTCTTTCCTTCAATAAGGGCTTTGACGTGCGCTGTTTGCATGAGTGAAATTTCAATAAAGGATGATTGAATAATGAATAATTTTGATTCAACAAGTGTTATCAAGACAATTACTCTGTTATTGTACAAGTAGCTCTAAATTGTTTGGACTTCTTTGCTAGACTCAAATAAGTTATCCAATGTATTTACAAATGCAGGCTACACTTTTTAGTCTTATGAAGGCTTTGTACAGGTTAGAAAACAGATTAACAAAATTAAAGTCATGAAGCACAGCAATATTTGGTCACTTCCTAACAATTTTTTTTAGAACGTTCTCATTGATTTTCTTTTAGCTACAACCTGAATAAAGTTCTTGTGTCTTTCTTTCCAGCTTCCTCCCGTAGCTGGGCACATGCACTGGAAAAGCCCATCCTTAACTCGAACACAAAATTGAGTATCTTGCACTTTATCAGTGTTGTCACCAGAGATGGTTTAAAAATGCTAAATTGGAAGCATTCATGAAAATAAAAATAAAACAGGAGTCATTGTGTTATGTAAGGGGGTACTCTGATAAAAATCATTATACAGAGTCCAAACCTCTTTCAGGAACATCACCTTAACTTCGTCTCTTTGCAGTTGGTGGAGACACCTTTTATTCGGATCATGATACCCATGACTTTGCATTTGACCCGGCTGTCAGCGATGTGACTTTTAATCAGAAGGTGCACTAGCTAACAATTGCATTGATAAACACTGATTCTCCTCTGTTACTTCATTGGGGTTACCCACAGGGTGAGTCAGACTTGTTTTCCACCACCTGCTCTTTTCTAGAGACTATTTTCTACTGGATATTAGCCTGCAAAATTTCTGGTTCCCAGCTTCCCAAAGTACTTTGTAAGTCTTCCACAACCTTTATTTTCCTATTTGTTCTTTTGCTCAACGGAGAGATTTGATGGCTTTTTCCTGTGTTTGTGTTTTGTTTTGTTTTCTTTTGTTTTTCAGTAAAACTTCACTGACCATACACTGAGTTTTTTCTTTTTTATTCCAGTTCCACCAATGGGAAAGTGTTTTCCCACATCTTTTATTTTCCAGGGGAGGGTAAGTTTTGTTTTTCTTAATTGCAGTCCTTTGGTATAAATTTCCTCAGTGATTCTGCATTGAAGACAAAAAAAAAAATTCAAAACCCATGCATCCACTCAAAAGTCACAGCTTGGTTTTGGGCTGTAAAACTCAACTCTCCAGTCATCAAAACAAAGAATTTCATTCATTCCCCAGTGAAAATAAACTGGGCCAGCAAGTAAGAAGTTAAGAACATTTCTGCCAGCTATTTTATTTTTATGCAAACAAACCTCCCTGTAGAACTCTTTTATAGAAGGGCAAAACTGTGGATCCTTTCAACTTTCCAAATCTGTAGTTACGGAGTATTTTAAATTCAATTTTAGGAAGTATTACTGATATGCTATAATTATTATTTAAGTGGACTTATGTAAGTATAAAAAATCATGGAAAATAAATGTAAGCAGGAGATCCTAATGATGGCTGAAAATACTAACAGTGAAGAAATGGGGAGTTGAAATCTCAGTGTTTTGGTTTTTTTTTTAATAATAGGATAAAAAAAAAGATGAGGGTTAGCTCTCTTCTAGATTTTGTGTAGCTCTTGGATTTCCAGTCTAGGATAAGATGCAAAATTCTATGATGATGAAACAGTAGCAAAGGAGACTCAAAGCTGAAGAAAACCAAGCAAGCATCAATACAGATGCACGGAAGATGAGTGGAACAAGGTGAAAGGTACTGCAAAAAGCAGAGACAAAAGCAAGAGAACAACTAACGTTAGTTCAACAAAGACAGGCAACCTTGTGGAATCTTTAAGGTCATTCTCCATGAAACAAATCTACATCAGATACTAGGATATCATCTTTGGGGTAAATGTACGCATCACCAAGTTTTACCAGAAAAAAAAAAAACCAGGTTCAATGTGTGCTATATATTTTTTTAAAAATTAGGTTGGGTGGTGCTCCACAAGTTCTTGCAATTGCCTAGTAAGTTCCCTAGTCTATTTCAAATTCAATATACGGTATTTCTGAAAACCATTATGTATGATAATTATACTGCTCATATATTCCTTTTTAGTGTTTGCAATAACCAATGGGAAATTAATGCAAGAGAAGGAACATAGATAATAATGCATTTCTTCTTAAGACATCGCTCTCTACGAACAATCCAAGGACTAATTATAAATCACCGTACCTATTTAAAGTGTTATAAAAATAAAAAAAACAGTAGATAGCAAATGGGTATTTGTGCCACACGGACTGTACTTCTGAAATAAATAGCTTCTCACAATACAGACATTCTCATTTAGAAGAAATAATTCGAGACTATTTTTTTCTTTATTTCATAGAGCAATGTTGTTATGACCTTAATGCACATTGGGAGTTTGGTAATATTTCCTTTTATATCTTCTCTTCATAAGAATAAATGATTCTAACCTTGAAATCTCAGTTCTTACATGAAAAAAAATCACTTTATAAACACTTCAAATACTTATGCTTGTAGCAACAAATGCTCAATATAAATACAAAACAGCATTCCCTGCCAAAAGCAGCAATATATAACGTGAACCCAGAGGATGAGAGTCCCTTTATGCGTCTAGCTCATGGTCTATTCTCAGAAATAGTTTATGTGTAAAACTGCTGAAAATTGAATCCTTCATATAGTCTGCATAAAATGAATGATCAGTTATATCCTTTAATGGTAATATGATTGTGCATATTTTATTAGGTGCTGGATAACCTGAATTAACATGGAGATTTTATCTCTCTTTATTATCAGTTTATCTATTCACACATTCACACAAATATTCATTGAACAAATCTTATTTGCCATGCACTGTGCCAGGCCCAGGAAACACAAAGATAGGGCATATCTCATATCTTTTAATCTTAATGACTCTCCTTCAAGTATGGAAGAAATGTGAAAATGCATTGTAATTCAGTGCAGCAAGTTGATTGTGAAAACATGTTTCTGGGACTGCTAAATAGTGTGTGTGTGTGTGTGTGTGTGTGTGTGTGTCTGTGAGAGAGAGACAGACAGAAAGAGGGGGAAAGAGAGAGAAACAGAGAGGGAGGGAGGAAGAGAGAGGGAGAGAGAGAGAACGAATAATGGAAATGTTTTTTGTTTTAATATGAGTTATCACAAAAGCAGAAGATGAGTAAAGATTTGGGTTCAAGTAACTTATTATGGAGTTGATAGAAGGAAATACTCTGAAGGGATGACTTATAAAGGAACTATTTTCAGTAGCCTGCAGGGTAGGACTAAAATAGTGGTCTCAAGCCTGGGTATTTCAGAACTCCCTGGAAAGGTCGCCAAAGCAAGAAGGCAGGACTTCCCAGTCAAAGCTTCTGATTAAGCGGGGCTACAATGGAGTTTTCCTTTTCATAATTTCCAATATGATGCTGATACTGCTGGTCTAGGATTGGATTTTGAGACTAATTGACCTAGTAGAAGTACTGCAGCACTATGGTATAACACACACACACACACACACACACACACACACACCACACACACACGCACATACACACACAATTTGAAGGCCTTATTCTTACAAAACATTGCAATTTTATTTGCCCATTTTATATTTGTTTTCTGTGATGCCTGTAGCTACAAACTTAATGTCCATCTCTGATTTGAAAGAAATAGCATAAAAGGTTACATTTGACGCACCAAAAATACCCTCTGGGATAATCCTTGTGAAATAACTTTCAGCTGTTATCTATATTAGAGTGTGTGAACAGTGAAAATGTGTGCGCATGTGTATTAATGATATGTGCATGTTTTCAGGAATAACTATTTTGTGTTTATAAATATTTGATAAAATTCTCCCAAGCATGAAATCGGAATTTGCTCTGCATGGAGCAAAATATTTCTGTGAGGTTCGTGGAGTTGGAATAAAAGCATAGGTCTCATAAAACGGTTTGGCAAAATAACTACACCTATACCTTACTGCTTTTGAATAAAGAATGCTTGGAGGGGAAATTTTTTTACTTTGGTTCTTGCCTGTGTTACACTACAGGTAAGAAAGCCATTTGTGGAGGGCCATTTTGAAAACAAATGTATATTTGTACTTACATAGGGAGTACAGTAACAAAGAAATAGATTGAACTTCGGGCTGTTATTTGTTTCCATACACTACACAGGCAATTTTCTATTCTGAGTGCACATTTAAATCCACATAAAAAGAGCACTTTATTTTTCCAAGGACCAGGCATAGAGTAATGCAAACTGACTGAAAAGCTATGAACTCCACTATCGCACTGACTCTGGGCTTCTGGAATCATCAGAATCAGGAAAGCTGAGTAGATAATATCAGACACATGATATTTTCTTTCTACTGTTTAATTTTACATGAGAAGGAACTGAGAGAACTATACTGTCTTCCTTTTTGCCAAATATTTATCTATTTCGATGAAATTCATATAGAAACAATATATGGTAAATAAAGCATTTTGAAAGAGTTTGTCCTGATTTAAAATAGCAATGTATTTTGTCTCTTAAATTCCATAGGTTAAAAAGTTAAAGAATAACATAAATTTTCTCTTGTTAGAGATGAGCAATGTGTCTCGCTTCTAAGACTAATTAAATTCTCCTTCAAAGTCAACACATACCTATGAACTAATGCTTATCTCCCCACATTTTATTTTTAAGTGTATTCATTTCTTTCATGATCAAATCTTCTACTCGTGGTTGAAACTCTTATTATTTCTGCGCTCTCATTGCTTAACTATGTGTCATATTCCAATTCAGTTCCCTGCTTTCAACCAAGGTGTTTCTTAAGAGAAGCCTCTGAGATTTTCCAAGCGTTTTCTGGTTTTGCTGGGATTCAACCTAAGCCAGGGTTTTAAATGCTGATATATAGATAACTTCACTGGGCCTTCATTTAATGGTGAGAATTTACAGCCAGAACAGGAGAGGAAGAAAAGAAGCATAACTTGTGATTTTACACACAGACACATTCAAGAATTTACAGTCATTTCTTGATCCAGGTGCCCTAGAATTCCGGACAGCGCCCCCTGCAGGTTGTTATTATCTCTATGTGGTTTATTCATTAACGCGTTCCTGTCCTCTCCTTCTTTCCAAATCACTTTTTTTCCACTCTCAGCCCTTTTGCCCTGACTAAAAGCAGCAGTTCTAAACATAAGGCCCATCAACAATGTCTTGGGTTTTTTTTTTTTAACCTTTTTAAAAGATGTTGGTGGTTTACTTGTATTCCCAACACTCTGCGATGCTGAAATGGCAGGATTGCGAGGTTGAACCTAACCTGAGCAATTTAAAAAGATCCTCTCAGTAAACGTAAAATACTGGGCTGTAACTCAGTGTGCAGGCAATGGATTAAATCCCCAATACTATCAAAAAATTAAAGAGAATGCCCCTTATGCCCTCTTCTTCATAAAACACTTATGAAATACTCTTACCTTTCCTAATTCCCACTATGAATAACCTCTATTCTGTCCTCAGTGAATACTGTTTTACTCATAGGATCTGATCACGGTGGCAGCTCTTATCCGTCTGAATATAGCACATACTGAATACACCTACTAAACCACAAAGCCTATACATCACCGGGACAATGCGAAAAAGCTATGCCTAGTTCTCAATAGCTGTTAGGGAACTAAAGTTTGCATGGAGTGTCATTTTCTCTGCAATCCAGTTCTTTTCTGATTAAATTTTTTTGTCTCTCTGAGACAGGGACTTGCTATGCAGTTCAGGCTGGCCTTGAGCTCACTTGGTAGCCCACACTGGTCTTGAACTCGCAGTGATTCTCCTGCTCCCTCAGCCTCTCGAGTGCTGCGATTATAGGCGTGCACCACCATGCCTGGCTGATTAACAGATTTTTGTCGAATGCCTACAATTGTGCCAGGATATTATGAGATAACACCCAGGAATTCAAAGACAGGATTTTTTGAAAGAGGTGATGGATATGTATGCAGGTTATTTTAATAAAACAGAGAGAAGGTGGGGTTTTCCTGGGCAAGAAGTTTTATATATGGTGTTATATATCTTAACACAGGAATAGAGGGTGGTGGACTTTAGATTGGAAGAGGAAGACAGTATCATTTCCAAGGATCAAGAAGTATAGGGAGGGATAATAATAACTCCTGGTAGAGTGTACGACTAAGGCTTGGGAATCCTCTGAATCCACAGTGTGTGTGTGTGTGTGTGTGTAGATATGTGTGCATATGTGGATACGTGTGCATGTACAGGTGTGCATACATGCACATGTAAGTATGTGTCTGGGTGTGCAGGTGTACATGTAGTTACATGCACAAATGTGTGCATGTGCATATATGTTTATATGTATAAAAAGTTTTTTGTCAAAATTTCATGGAGACTTGATAGCTGAAGATAAATATGACCCAGAGATAAACTTTTTCCCACCCAGGGAAATAACAGCGGGGCCAGACACTTAACATTCTTTCATCCAGTCAAATGCAAGGAGGGTGGTCAGCATTCCACAGTTTGGTCCAGTCAGCACGGGCCAGAACAAAAGCACTGGGTGTCCAGACCACCTGTGAGCAGACAGAGGAGCTAAATGCCTTCCAGTGCAGTCCTGAGGGCTGGTTCATCTTTGCTCCATTTATAACAGTGCTTCCTCACCATGAGAGTGATTAAAGATGAAGTTTGAACTGAACAATTACTTTGCTGCTTGGTAGCAAGAAGTCTTATGATGACAAAACTCAGGGAAAGAGTTATTAATTTGAACAGGGAAAAGTTCAAATTAGCTAGCAGTGAATTAGTAACAGTCAGTTATATAATGTTTGTGATTCAACCAGACTTGTTAATTAGAAATGTTATTAAGTATTTTCCCAATGCCGTTTCAAAATCTTTATCAGATAAGTACATTTTTAACAACGTTAAACACACGTTGTTCCATATGAACTGTGATATTCAAGCATCATTTGTGTTTCTTCCTTCGTGTTTTGGGAAACTCACCTTTGTCTCTCCTGTTACTCTTTCCACATCATGCTTCTGTCTTGAAACCTTCTGTCCACACCATTGGATGACTATTTTTTTTAAATAACGGAGGAACAGAACATTGAGAAACTATTGAAAATGAAACAAAATTAGAGTAGAGCAGTAGGAGAGAAGAGATCAAGGACAAGTATGTAGACTAGAGTTAGGTGGGGAAAGTTTTGCTGGTGGTCATTTGGTTTTGTGTTTGTTTTGTTTTATCTTAGAAACTGCGAAGTAAGACAAGCCTGGGAAGCTGTACAAATGAAGGAATTAAATATAAAAAGAATGTGACCTTTCAGTGAAGACTAGAAATACCCCTTGCAGGGTTTAAGAAACACAAGCAAAGAATTTAAGATTTTATTTTTGTCAAATTTATCTTTTCATGCGTGACTCTGTTTCTTCAACTTGAGCAGTACTTTGAGTCTTCTTTGTCTGGGTTTTCGTTTCAGTGTAGCTATGTTTAATTTCTTTTCTCAGGAATTTCATATTGACTGCATGATTTCATTCACATGCCTTGCCATGCTGAATGGAAATTTTATATCTGAACAGAAAGAAACTTCCAAAAAAAACCAAGTTTCCCATAGAAGAATGGGTACAACTTACGGTTTACTAAAAAAGCGAATTAACAATCAACACCCAAGTAGTAGAATTTCTTTTGCCACAAACTTGTATGAGCTGATAAAATCTTTGATAACCCCAAAGTGTTAAAAGTACAGTTTTCCTCACAGGAAGTTTAGAAAGGCCAAGATAGTTATGGAAATTTAATAGAATTCAAGGATTGTATCTTGCAATCCTTGAAACTATGGGCAGCGAGCCTGTAGAAGTTGCATCTTGCTCTGTCTACTCCTATCCACCCTATATGCATCAAGTTTAAGTCAAACAGTTAATTGTACTATAAATATTTAATAGATTTTTCTGTTCTTTAAAGGATTTTGGGGTCTTCCGATTTTTAAACAAGACTTTAATTCATGCTGTATTTGATAGCTATGAATAATGATTAATAGATATTTGCTCCTTTGTCTAAGTTTCTTATTTCTTGAAGTCTACCTTTGTAACCTTTTAATTTTTTTTTCGACCCTTGTGTCCTTAATGCATGTCATCATTCCTGGCATTCCAAGTATGTGGGAACACAGTTGACGTACGAGTGCATGAATAAGTGAAAAACGTTGAGATTATCAGATTGTGATGAGGAAGTACTGAAATCACCTGAGTGGCCCTGTAAGTGGCCCTTGTGCTGATTGCAAACATTTCCTCATGGAGATCCAAAATGGCTGAACAGCAGTGAAAGAAACACTTGTTCACTGTATTTGATATTGTTGAGAGATTTTGGAAGTCATCTTGTCCAACAAAGTTAGCTCCAAAATTCTGTGGCTGTGTCTGTAATTATATGTCTGTGATACAAAAATAGACTTCTCTAACTTGCCTTCGAGACAGAAGAGAGTCCTAAACAATGAATGAAGTGGCTGGGAGCAGAAGATTTCCATCCACTGATTCTAGGAGTCATAACCTGAACTTAGCTTCTCATAAAACCAGTGACCATCTCAGGAAGAAAGGACTACAGGCCCAAAGGGCTTTTGAAGGCAGTTCTTGCAGAAGAAAAGTGGTATCTAAATATAAACAACAGATGGCTATGTAGGCAGGTTTTCCTTTATTGAAAAGGTGCCTTTGTGCTTGTTTAAAAGCAAGGACAACATAAAAGTACACTACCCTACACCCACTTGCCTGGAAAGTTTAGCCACAGTCTGACTCACACTGTACTCTGTTCCCAGAATTTGTCCTTAGGTCTCAAGGGTTATGCAGGAACTATTTACCTTTTCATTTTGAATATCAGTGCTACCTTTGCCGCCCAACAAATCCTGTTCCCTGTACTACATCTTGAAAGATTGTGGATCATCTTCTAATGTTCAAAGTCTTGTTGAAACATAGGTGGTGACTTGAAACAGATTCATTACACAAAAAGTTGATCCCCAGGATATAAGGGTTGAGGATATTTTCTCTAGGAAAAATATCTGTCCTTGCTTTTTACTAGAACATGTAATGGCACATAGTATAGATGGTCATTCCTATATGTTAACTCAATACGTATGTATAATTACACATAACAGTGAGGGGATTTAAATAAATTTTAAGGATAATAATATAGCATTGCAGACAGAATACACAGCAAAGTCAGGAAGATGAGTCCATGTTCCATCCCAAACTTTTACTAATTAGACAACTGTAAACCAGTTTGTAAGTCTTTTGATACACATTTCCCTAATGATGTGGCAATCTTCATAGGCATGTTAGTTATTTCTGGTTATATAAGTTTGGGTTAAATTTCAATTGTATACACATCATCTGGAGATCTTTCTAAAGTAGGAAATTATTCGAGAAGGCTTGGGCAGAACTTGAAAGACTATGATTAAAATCCTACCAATTGACATAGATGCTGCTAGATTTTGGGTCATATTTTGTAATAATGGAAGGTTTTTTATCCTCAATCCTGTTGACATTTTGGACCACTTAATTCTTGGATGTTGCCCTATGAATTCTAGGATGAATAATAATTTTGATGGCATTTTTCTTGAGAAACAATAGACATAAAATATGTATTTCTTTCCTTTTCACCTCATCTCTGCTTTGATTTGAAAATAGTCTGAAAGCTTAGACTGATAGTAACCTCCAAGATGCTGGAATCTTCCAACAGGAATCAGCAAAACACATCTCACAGAACAAATATAGCCTACCAAATAGTTTTTAAGAATCCATTGTATATCCATGGCCATTATTTTATCAGCTTTTTATAACTTCTTTTGCATTACAGCAGAAAGATTGAACAGTTTTAGCAGATTATTTAGCCCAGAGATTTAAAATATTTACCAGCTAGCCCTTAATAGAGTAAATTTGTCAATCCATGTTCTTAACACATCAAAACCCCAGACCTTTAACTTAGCCAAGATATAAAGGCAAAGTTTCATAGCAGGCCTCTGGGTGTAATTTAATAGATGCTAAGTCGAGGACATTTCTTTGGGTCCGTCCCAAAGAGACTGAACAAATGTTTTCCATTTTTCAAATGAGCCATTGCCTTGCACAACTGGGGTATTATACAACCTCTTCATAAACAATGGAAACAAGAACAAACCCCCAAGTGTCAGAGATAACTGTCTAGGTTTCCTTTCAAAGAATCATTTTCAAAGCATAGTAATTTATGTGGCTAATTATAACTGGCACAAGCCAGTCATGGGAGGAAAAGGTATCCTCATAGGCCCCAACTTTACTTCACCTCCTGTGTTTTCACTGATGATTGCAAATCTGCATTTGTGCAAGGTCTCCTAAGTCTTAGAGGAGAAAGACTGTTTTTTAAAGCAAGCTCAGAAAATTTTGAATGGACAGCACATTAGGCAGGGATTTTTCCCAGCAGAAATGATGAATGCTTTGTTTGTGAAATAAAATTTTGTGGCAATTATATATATATATATGCTGCAATCATTTGACACACATAGAACAGATGCAGGATGTGTATCTGGAAGTACAATTTAATTCTACTGTGACCTACGATGACCTATTTGCCTATGATTGCATAGGCTATCATAGTATAACTTCTTTGTAAATTCTTATGCTACTTGGAAGCAGATGTCAAAATATGATAGACCAGGATTGCCCAACCTCAGCATTGTTGACATTTTGGATTAGCTAAAGCTATGTTATGGAGTCTGCCCTATGTATATAAAATGTTTGGTGACACCCTTGGCCTTTATTCACTAACTGCCAGTAGGAAGCCCTCGCCTAGCTGGGACAAACAAAGCTGTATTTGGCCATGGAGAAATAGTTCCTGGGAGCTGACATCACCTGTATTTGAGAATCAGTAGGTTGTATTATGCAGCAAGAAAAAAGAACTGCACAGTTTGAGTGCTTTAACACCCCCAAACTTTTATTTCTGACTTACAAAAATTATAGTGGGCAGGTTTACAGGAAAACTGTTCTCTTAGTGATGACTCAGGACACTGAACCACTTTGCTTTAATAATGCTTCTGATCAGCACATGCTGTTAGTAAACACATGACAGAAAATAAAGGACTGTGCAGTTGAGTAAAACTCTTAAATATTTATGCCCAGAAGTGACATAATACACCTCAGTATATCTTCTATTGTTCAGAACAATTCATATGGCTATCCCTACCTTGAAGAAGGTGATAAGTTAAGATTTATCCTAGAAGATTAACAAATGTACTGTCAAACAAGGATATGTCTGGCATAGGTATTATCAGTTGATTTCCTGTGTCTTTGGTGAACTCTGACTGTTAATGAGAACTATGATATTAAGAGAACAGGGGCAGAACCGAGTCATGGTTGAGAACATTGGGTTCTCAAACCAAAGTCCTTGAATCCTAGACACACATCTGTGATCTCAGACTTACAGGTAACCTCAGGACATCTCAGTTTTCTCATCTCCACCACTGCTAATAAAAGTTCCTGTTTTCCAGGGATATTGTGAAACATAAATATGCTAGCATTTGTAAAGTACAAATGTGGCACACATGATATACACTGTAAATCATTTGAAGTAAGTGAAAAGAAATAATGCATAGTGAAATAACAAATCTACTTTCTGTAAACTTTATTGAGATATGAGATGAACAGAAAGTGTCATGTATTCAGAGGAATTTCTTGACTCTCAACTAGACCATATCCGTTCTTGTAAAGTAGAAATACATTGTATAAATGTAAATGTCTACCAAAGCAAGTTTTCCAATAGGATGTGGAGCTGTTTACCAAGTTCAGGAGAATAAATCAATGTTGTTAAAAAAATGTTTGAAATTATATGTTGGGAGCCATTGAAGCTGGAAATTGAACACATGTGCAGGGCTGCAGCATGGCTGGGGCATGACCAACCTGAGAACAGATGCCTCAAAGGATAAGATAAGGCCACAGCTGAGGACACCTGGCTCCAACCCCAGTCAACAAGATAGAGACTGTAGCTGCAGTCATCTCACTCTTACAGTGAAAGTCAACCTGAAGACTTTATCCTAAGATATTTCTCCTAAATTCACATAGCCTGTTACTTGAAAAGTCCTTGAACCACTCCCAAAGTCCTGCTCAGTTTCCTAAGGTTTTCCACCTTACCCCCTTCCTTATTGGAAAGCTAAATAAATATGGGCCACCCAGAGGCATTCCTTGTCTCAGCCTCCAGAGACTTGAACTCTGCTAGAGGGTTTTGATCCTCCTGGAGCCCTAAAATCATACCACATGTCTCATTTATTTAAGCCTTTGCTGTACACTCATTTGGGAGATTGGGGATCATGGCCATGTCCCCTATAAGTATAAAAAGCTCAACTAGAGCAAAATGAAATAGCAATGTCCTTGCCATTTGTTTATGCGCACATTCACATCCAGTAGTTCTGAAAATAGTGTTAGCAACAGATGAAAGTGTTACTTCTCTTAATCATTGTAAAAAAACTTCAATAGATACTTTCCCTTAGCAATATGCAGTATTCATTTAAAATTTCACAAAGTACTAAATCCCTCATTGTTCAATCTGCAGTAGCATTTCATTATTTTCTTTCATGCTCTGTGACCATTGGACATGGTTACACCTATCACTATGGTAACCTTATTACTCCCGTCCAGCTTCAGAATCACTCCATTCACACAAAGTATTTAAGTTATATGAGACTTTTCTGTTATGGTAGTTACAGTTCTGGTAAAAAGACATTAAAGAACTATTTTCACTGTAGCAGCTTAAAAATTAATATCTTTTTGGCAATATTTTAACTCAATTTCTTGTTTTCCAAATTCAAACATTACAACTCTCAGATCATTCAGCATGCTTGAGCATTGATTACCACTGTGTTTATCAGTGTGTCTTTTTGTGTCCTTTTCAGCAGAGTTTGTATCCAGTTCTTCTGAAATTCCTGACTTCTTTTTTTGTCCTTTGCCTTTTTGATTTTTCGCATCATGAACACCCTTAGATGAACAAATTCCCTGTCAAAACCTAATTTCCAAGAAGCAACATTGGTTTGCCTGAGCTGAGAATAAGAAAGGGAAAAAAATCTTTCAGTAGGTTTTTTTTCAAAAAGTGTATCAACAACATCTTTGTGAGAATCATATGATGAGTTTATTGAAAATATACATTCTAATTTTATATTCCAAAGTAACTAACAGTTAAGATTTTGAATGTTTACAGTTTAAAGGAAATATAATATCTGAGATGATAGATACGTTAATTATTCTTATCTGATCAATATATAACATATACATAAAGTAAAATGGTACATTCTCTCCAATATGCACAATTACTGTATGAAAATTAAAAATAAAAATATAATTAAAAATACATGTCTTTAAGATTGAGCATAGAGCATATTAAGCATAGAGCTAATGAATCAAAATCTCTGGGAATGAAACCAGAAATCTGTATTAACAAATTTCTACACACAGCACATCACCGCAACTAAATTATTTTAAGAAGTTATCTTGTAATATAATTCTACTATATGTCTAAAATTCTTTTCTAAAATAAGCAATGTAAACAGTATAAATTGTTTGAATTATTTAATTGTTATCTATTGGGGACCTGGCCAAGATCCCCCAGTCTCCCATATATACAGCAAAGGCTTAAACAAATGAGACATGTGCTATGATTTTAGGGCTCCAGGAGGATCAAAACCCTCACAGAGTTCAAGACTCTGGAGGCTGTGACAAAGAATGTTTCTGGGTGGTCCATTTTTATTTAGTTTTCCAACAAGAAAGAGGTTAAAGTGAAAAACCTTAGGAAACTGAGCAGGACTTTGGAAGTGGTTCAAGGACTTTTCCAGTAGCAGACTATGTTGATTTAGGAGAAATATCTTAGAATAAAGTCTCCAGGTTGACTTTCACTGTAGGAGTGAGATGTCTGCAGCTACAGTCTATCCTGTGAATTGGGGTTGGGGCCAGGTGTCCCCAACTGTGGCCTTATCTTATCCTTTGAGGCATCTGTTCTCAGGTCTGTCAAGCCCTGGCCACGCTGCAGCCCTGCACATGTGTTCAATTTCCAACTTCAACAGCTCACAACAGTTATCACACCAAATTATTATTCTATTTCCTTTAAAATATTATATTTACATGTATTTTAATCATAATTAGTCAATTTTAGGTCATTGTTTGACTTGTTCAACATTTTTCTGATAAGTAGAAAAATATCAGGTTTAAGGAAAAAAATATGTCTGATTGTGTGCATGAAGTTTTTCAGTATATTTTCCACTTCCCTGTGGCTTTATCTTCACAAAAATTTCAGAAACATTTCTAAATAATAGATCATAAGCTCTTGTAGAGAAGAACCAGTGCCTCCTTCCATCTGTAAAATTTCCTAGTGTGATGAAATGCCCTGAATTCTCGTTAAACATTAATAGTGATAAACAAACTCTTCTAAACAGTCCTACTCCAAACCATTGTTACCAGACTTTCCTCTTGAATTGACTACCTATAATCCATTTACATATTAGTGTAATTGACAAGGGCAAAAGAGTGCTTATCTGAAGCATTGGTTTGACAGTGAGCTGGAAATTCACTTCTCTTTTAATAATTAAGGCCTTGGTTTGGACATAATTAAATTATAAGAATAAATAATTTAGAATGGGGATAAAAAGTAGTTTTAAGATCACATATAAAAGAAAATTTGAACAAGGATATAAGGTTATCACTCTTTCCATATTAAAACATTTTCTTCAATCAACCATGCTTTATATCATCCAAAGAATCACAGCTCTTAGAAGTAGTGATAGTATTACAAGTACAAATAAAACCTACCTCACAATTTGAAGGTGTTTTTCCTGCAACATAGTATTTGGGTTTTACCATTTTAAGAATTCTGTCCTTTGTAGTATACCATCAGTTCATCAGCTATCTGAAAATCCTTTGTTAGAAATTGTCTTAGATATTCATGGATATTTCATCCAGGTTCAGTGTTAATGGATGAGGTGGCTCTGAAAACCAAATTAATAACAGATATTAATAGGGAGACAAAAGGTCAAACCCTCACTAAATACAGAAATGCTTCAGAACAAACTAGTATAGGTTAGAACTGTATATGTCCTAGAAGAACATGACAAAATGCAAGGTGTTCATTTGCTTTCTATTTTTGTTCAATAACCTTGAGCTGAAACTTCCTGTCTTGCTTACTTTTCTGTCACTGCTGGAATAAAACACACTACACCCAAAATTAAGGAAACAAAGGTCAATTTAGCTCACAGGTTATGAAAGGTAAGGTAAAGTAGTGTGGCTGAGGGACAACAGTTCATGGTGGTAGCAGATATCAAAATCAACAAGAGCCAAAAGGGCCAAAGCAAAAAGCATGCCTCCTTCTCTCCCTTATATTGTATGCAGCTCCCCACATGGCTACAGCAGTCACACCACCAATCCCAGCACTAGACAACCAACAAATCACAAATGCAAAACACAACCACCTTCAAAAGGCCTGCTCCCCATGACTGCATGAGGATTTGGGGGGACATCTTGACACAAAGCATAACACTTCCCTTTATGAGCACACCTGGATTACCACCAACTCTAATAAGTCATTTCAAACATGACAGCAATTGTTGAAATATGTTAACAATAGTTTTAACAATGACTGGCACTCTATTAGGGCCAGTAAATGTTAATTTGCTAGCACTATTGCTATTGTGTCTTTGTTAAAGATTTTGAATATATATATGTACATATACATATATATAATACATATACAAATATATATACTGATGAAATTTATCCATTGACTTAAGAAACTGTCTTATATTTACACACACATAATTTAAGTCAACTTTCAGAAAAGTACAAGCAACTTCCTATGAAATCTGATTGGCATAAAAATTAAAGGTGTTTTCTATGTGCGTGTGTGTGTGTCTGTATGTATGTACATGTGTATGTGTGCATGTGTGTGTTGAAGCATATCATTATAGCTAACTTTAAATTTAAAATTCCTGCCTGCATGTTTTCTCTGGGATTATATCCCCATATCCTTTATAGAAACACAAACACGTTAGGTACAGTACATGATGTATTCTTAGCAGATGGACTATTCGAAGATGATGAAATGGGGGGGGCAATTTATTGTCTTGTCATTTCTCTCTGTACCTTTAATGTCACTATCTTTGTTGAGTTCTTCATCTCTTCCTAGAATTTCTATAATGGCTTTTTTCTGTTTTCTATGCTATCAGTCTCTTTTACTAGTCATTTTCTGTATTTCAGCTCTGTGATTTCTCCTGCTTCCAACTTTTTGTGTTTCCATGAGGTCTTTAACAATAATTTTAATAAGAATAATTTATATTCTTAGTTTAATTTGTAATACATTATATAATCTGATTCACATCCAGTTGTGTAGCTATAGCATTCAACTCTCATTCCATCCATCAAACAGACAAAAACTCACATGCACACAAATACACATCGTGAATTTTGGCTGGTCCTACCGCACATTTTTTGAATATGTTGTGATTCCCCTCAACACACACATTTCCATGCTATTTTTTTATAACCTCTTCTGAACGGAATATTCCACTTGCTCTCATCTACTAGATGAATTCTGTCATTTGCCACTCAACAACCACCTCTGGTAAAAGAATGTTCTGACTTCAGCAAGATGAACTAGGTTGTCTTCATCATAGGCTTCAGGGTCTACAGGTAGCTCTAGTAGAACATTTATTGCACTTCACTCACTGTGCTGAAAGATTTGATAACTTATGTTTGTCTTCTACAAGATTGTGGGTTTTGCAAAGGTGAGGAATGAGTACTCTGTGTTGTTGTCTCCAGAGGGTGGTTTGATGCTTCCTGGGTAATAGAAATTCAATGAATTGCTACCAAAACAGTGAACATGAGAGAGCTTGATCATGTGGACTGGGAAATGAGGGGAGAAGTAGGATGGTATGAAGACACCGCTGAATTTTCAAATGCAGTTCCCTTTATTATTCCTTTGAACAATTTAGGTAGGATGAGAAATGTTTCCTGGTGCTTGTAAAAGCATCTAGACCCCACAGTCTCTGAGATTATCAGATGAAAACTCTTGAATGAAACATAAATTTGTAATCTACCACTCCTTAAACCCTTTTTTGTTTCTATAATACTACAGATCCTAAAATATGCTTTCCGTGTGTGCTATTTGCTTAGTGATAATGATGAGGTTATCAAAATAGTGGATATCACATGATTAGTTTGCTGCCCTAGCATTTCTGAGGTTGTTTTCCATGGAGTGCTAGTTGTAATGTTATTTTTTATTTTAAAAGCAGAATATATTTATTGAGAGAAGTGACAGGAGGTTTCTGGAGTGGGTTGCCCAACACTGTTTTTTCTAGGGACTTTTACAGAACAAAACCATGAGGCGAGGCCGGTCCAAGGTGGGGAAAAATGGAAACTCAAGGTAGGCATGAGGTGGGACAGAACTGTGGTCAACAAGTGAGTATAATTGCTCAGTAAGAGTGATTAAATCAGGATCCAATAGGGAAGTGAGTCACCTAGGGCCTTTGCATGTAGGGGGTTGGATTAGTGGCTTCTTCTGGCTTCCTCAAGGTGATAACTATTTGTTGGGAATATCAATCCCTAATACTGGGGTGTGGATGCATTTATTTTATCTTTTGTCTTGAGGTCTCCCCCTACGTGGGAGTGTTTGTTTTTCTCCATAGTTGCAATGTATCTGATCTTCTGCACTGGCTCCTTTGAGGGCCCAGCCCTATCTGACTGCCTATAATATTGTACCTAACTTAACTGGCTATAGCATTCCCCCTCCAGAGAACTAACCTGAACTGCTATGAGTGAGTAATATGGTACGACTGATCTGACTTCTTCAGGATAAGGAGGTCATAGTTGTTGATCTTCAGTCAAAGATACTCTGCAGAGGGACTGTCTAAAGGCCATTGATAGATACCAGGCATTTTCATCTTGGGTAGGTGCACAGCTTTAAGTCTAGAGGAGACAAAGCCAAAGAAGCAATTAAGTATGCATGGGTCAAATAACAAAAACAATAGGATAATTATGAGTACAGTTAAAGACTTTCCCCAAAAGGAACTAGTATGGGGATACTGTGAAAAGGAGAGAAAATGATCAGAATTGGCTTATGTTCAGAGTTTTTTTTTTCTCTCTTTTTCTTGGTATCAGGGATCAAACTCACAACCTTACACTTGCCAGGCAGGTGCTTATGCTGCTGAGCTAAATCCCAGCCTCAAATATTTTTAACATTAAGAAATAATTCTTATTTATACTCACGGTATAATTATTGTAAGACTATCTCCATTCATAGGTCTCTTTCTCTCAGTGATTTAAAGCAAATTAAGCTAGAACTAAGTAAATTTTCAGATGACTCATATGTAGATCAATATCTTTAGAAGATTTACTCAGATCTATAAGCTAGGCTGGAAAGATGTAATGCAATGTTATTATGATGGTTGTTTCAAAAGGTAGATAGTGAGGTATTCTGTAATCAAATATATCCGAATAATATTTAAACACAATTGTACATGTTTCTGTGGTGCAGGATTTTGGAGTTATGATTATGTTATATTGGGAATCTACAAGTAAGTAAGAGAATAGGAAATAAGTTACAAATCTGTTCGACTGTGCACACTTTTGTTCTTGCTTGTTTTTATCCCAGGGAGAAACTGGCAATAGTAGATTCTATAGACATATTTTAGAGTATTTAGGAGAATGCTCTAAGGCATGAATCAATGAATACAATACAAATTATTCATTTTTCTAAAACTCATTTAATGAGTTTTCACTTGCTTATAACCTTGACAAAGAAAACTATTGTAAACTAGCAGCTTATGCCCTTTGAACCCTTCTCTTTTGCTTTGCTAAGTTGGTAGATAAATTGTTCAGGCTAGAAATCAGAGGAGCTAGGTGAATCTCAGTCCTACCTATTCCTAATTTCATGATATAGGCAACATATAAGCCTTTCCAAATCTTCATTTCTGCTTTTTACTTGGTTTTGAATTAATCACGGTAATACCTGACTCATTGGGTTTTGATGCAGTAAATTGAGGCATGCTATGGTAATGTGGCAATGTATTTCATCATTTCTGTCATGGTTTTATGTCAGTGGCCCCCCAAACTTCATGCAATTATGCATTTATGATTGGTTCACTGTCTAACGCTCGGATCGGTGATATGAGTGCTACACCCACCTAGGGGTGGAGCCAGGATATGATGTAATGGCGGGATGAAGGTGTGTGTCTCTCTTTCTTGCTGGTTTCTGCCTTGCTGTTTGTGGCTGCCAAGAACTGTGGCCCTGCCATGCCACCCTGCTTTGGAGCCAACTGAGTATGGACTGAAACCTCGAAGAACTGTAAGAAAGAAATCTTTCCTTCCCCAACTTTTGGCATCAGGTATTTTGTCTCAGCGATGAGTAACACGTAACTAAAACAGTGTCTAAAATATTTTATGTATTAATCAGTGAGTTAAACAATTATCTACCCATTCAATAACCTATAAAGTTAGTTCTCCTCAGTAACTTTGTTTCCATGATCAGGTTTCCTTATCTTTCAGACTATGTTAGAGACATCTCCACGTATGTCTCTCCTAAGATAGTCAGAAGTCATCTTACTTAAGCACTAATTTGTCATTATCTTTCCTCATACTATCTTTTCTAATAAATACTGCTTTCTGATTTGATGGGCAAGCACAATTCTATACTCTGATTCTATACTAAATTTTAACCTTTTAAAATGTTTTGGTGTTTTTAAAAATAGAAATAGTGATAAAACACTCTTTAAAGGAATTCTCTTTTCTATTAACTTTCCTGCTTTTTATATTTTGAATAAAAGAAAATGAACACTATAACCACTGCTTTCATGGCTCAATAACATTTTCTGCAAAGTGAAAGGATGTTGTAAGTGGTAGAGGAATGGATTTTTTTAACACATCTCATTGTTGTGCAAGATATTTTATGTGCAAAAGTGCATTGGGATCCTTCCAATTAATATTGAAATTGGTATCACTATTCTACTTGCCAATGAGAAAGCATAATGTTTGTGGTTTTGAGAGATCCAGTAATTTTCTGATATCCCACAGCTAGTGAATGTTAGAGATGACACCTAAACTAAATTTATCTGATTCAAAATTCAACCATATTAAACTCTACCGCATTGTGTCACGAGGTCAAACTGAAGCCAGAGTTCAGCCTTTGCTCACTCTATGCAACTGATAAATTTGACCAATTGTACAGTATCAATTGATACAGTATCAGTTGATACAGTACAATTGAAATGTTACTGAAAGTGTTCACCTCCAGGGGAAAGACATTATCAAGAAGAGAAAAAAGAAAATGATAAAATAAAATTGAAAACAAAATGAGGGATTGAAGGAAAGAAATTAAGAGACTCTATTAGAGTAGTGATTTCATTTCGTAGAATAAACTCATTGGACCGGTTGGGCTTAATGAAAATTTCAGCTCTCTGTGTTTTATCATGTTTTGTGGGGATAGTACTTAATTCCTTGATTACTTCACAGGCCACACTAAATCACACTGATTTTAAATTTATGCGGCTCCTGTATAGTTAATCAAGTTTTTAATACTTCAGACTTTGTATAATTAGTTTAATAGGTGTATAGAAACATAAATCTATCAAACGTGATAGTTTTATAGGCTGGTTGAAATCTTAAATTGAATATTGTGCAATGCTGAATTTGGGGAATTTTTGAACTTAGAAAAAAATCACTCAACTTTTTAAGTTTGAATGAATACACTGGGCATTTGTGTTTGGAAATACCATGCGATATTGCAGGCTATTGTCTTGGGGGTTGTCTCAGACATAATGGAATATGAATCAAGTGATCCTTTATCAAATAAATCCAAATGGCTTTCTTGCTAAAAGAGGATTTTAAAATATAAGCTGAAAGAAATTTAGAGTGATCTGGACTCTGCATGACCTTTATTGATATAATACATTTCCATGGAAACTAGGAGGAAAATCACAGAGTATTGGATGGAGACGATGATGGAATCTTTAACATATGTGATCTATTAAGCTGATCACAGCAACAGCAGCCCTGTGAGCCTAAGGGGTCCAATTCTGCACACAGTAAGTCACTGAAACCTTGGAACTAATGCTGTCCATACCAGAGGAATCCATCACTAGCAAACCCACCACGTCTTGTATTTCTGTCTACCTGAATTATTGCAAAAAGTCTAACATTCCTCCCTATAGTATATCTTAAATTTTCAATTCTTGTTCTCATATGATCACTTATATTTTCATTTATTAATGAAATCCCCAAATACAACATTCTCTTCTAGTGAAATTGTATTTTTTCTTATACTCTCTTTGGGGACCCCAAAGTAAAGTCAAGGTCCCTCAAGCGTCCTACTTCTGCTTGAGACCATTAAGACTCTTGCCTCTGCAGAAACTGTTGCTTTTTGGAGATTTATCTCACCATAACTCACTTTCTTCCAATTGGTAATAACCTATAAACTTACATAACCACCCTCTTCTCCTCATTCATTAAAGATTTTAGCACTTCCCTTATAAAATTAATGTCCTCTCTCACATTTGTCATCATTGTTGGTGTCTTTGATGGAAATTCAACATCTGGCATCTATCTTTCTTTCACCTTCTCTAAACACATTTTTCTACCCCATTTATTTCTAGCCTATTCCACCATTTCTTGTCACCACCAAAGTCTTCTCTTCCTCTGGTGACATGAAGTCCAATACCAACACTCAAATCACAACATTCTGCCCTCTGGATGAGTTGCTCAACGATCCAGAACAACAACCATCCAGTCTCACAAAGGCACCCAGCTCATCATTTTGATATTTTCTCTGTATTCTGATCTTTTGTTCAGCTTAAGATCTGTTACTCTGCGCAGTCATCTCTGCAGTTTTAATGGCTTCAATTACCTTGTCACATTCTTATTTCATTGAAGCTTGTTTTCAAAATGTTACTGTTAAATATAATCTAGTCATCAATTTTATTACCTTCATTTATGCTTCTATGAATAGTGACAGAAAAATTACAAAAGCAGACAGGTTTGTGTCACTAACATTTTAAGATTTTTTTTGGCCCTGACTATAAAATTCACTTTCAAAATGTTTCAAAGCATTATAAGAAATTCATGTTCCTACCCTCTTCTATCATTATTTAACATCTGACACTGCTTTTCTTTCCATTTCATTTTGATTAAAGGAGAAACCCTCATATACCAAGACCCACAGACCTCCCTTTATAGTCCACCTTACCTTTCTCCTCTCTTATTCCCTAAGACTAGTTTTCCTCTATTTACCAGATTGTAATCCTTCTCTATCTCCTATTAACCAAAGGAAATTAGCCTTCGTCCACAGACAGGCTGAAAAGCAAGAGAGACATGCAGGCTGGTTTCTGAGACTTCAACAACCCATGTAAACCATGGGAGATTTGTGAAGCAGAAGGTGATGACCTCTGGATGATTCCAAAAAAGATTAATCAATCAGAAGAGTTACTGAAATACAATTGGAAAAGTTAAAGTCAAATCTTAAAAAGATCTTCAGGAAAGTAGAAAAACTGGGTAAGTCTTCACTGTTGTAGAAATTATGAGGACCTACATATATCCATTGAACTTTCTAACAAGTTCACTGGTAACATTTGCAAAGAGATTATGTGTAGCATTATAGCTTGATCTTGGTATAATGATGCATAAGTGAAAATACTGCTAGTAACGGATATTCGTACAAGTCATTTTAGTTGGGATGGGGAGAAGGAAGTAGGGAAGTAGTGGAAAGAACATAGTAATAAGGATTATTATTTTCTTTGTAAGTGCCTTGAAGATAATTGATTGTGAAATCAAAGAAGCATAAAAATAAAGCAAGGCTTAGCTATTGAAACATTACCCATAGGAGTACAAAAAGGGATTCCATTTTCATTATGAACTATCTTAGAACAGTGGCCTCTAAATCCATAGTATCAGCATCAGCTGGAGCTGGTTAGAGGTATTCTATGCTCACAACAGAGGCAAAATTGTTGGGTGTGGAGACCATCAGTTTGTTTTGGCGAGGTCCCCCAGAATCTTACAGTAGGTTATGTTTGATAACCAAGAGATAAGATAAATGAAGTTTATATTCCCATCATAATAGAAGGACATGAGGAAAAGGTAAAAATGCAGGTAAGTTTGAAATATCATAGGAATGATGGATTTCCAACAGTGGGGCTATATTGTCTCAGTAAAATAAATGGTTTTCATCTAATGTAAATCAAGGGGACCAGTAGAGGTTTAAGGAGTTTGAGAAAGGTTTGAAAAAGCTGCAGTTTTGTGAAAAGGGAAATTATGAACATGCAGTAGAATTCTGGGCCATGTGAGAATTCACCTGCGCTTAAAGATCAAGAGACTCCTGTGAAGGCGATTCATAGCCTGTTTCAGCTTGTGAGACTTTTATAGTGACACATATGTCGGGGAAGAGAAGGCAGGTGAATACCGAGTTAAAAACTGAAAATGAGTTGAAAATTTTTCCATGGTGCCTCTGAAGGAAATCAGTAGGTTTTGAATCCCGGAGAAATTGCAAGAGAATAATACAGCGAAGGACTTCTAACCTTATATGATTTGGGAAGAAAATGAACACAAAATGGTTCAGACAAATGGCAAGAAAATAGAAAGGTCTATGTGCTCACAATTTCAGGGAGTGGAGAAACAATAGGGGGAAAACCACAGATAGAGTCGTTGCCTTTGGAAATGTCCTAATAAAAGGGACCTTATAGAGAAAATGGTGTCTTCAGGTAAGAGGTAGTTTTCAGTGATGTATACTTTCAACAAAGGAGTTGAAAATATACAAGGTTGCATTTACCAGGAGGAGGGTTCCAATGGGAATTGTTGAAAAGGAAAAGGACAATAAAATCCAGGGGTGAGGAAGCATCTAGCAATGTGGGAGCTGTAAAATAAAAAAAAAAAAAAAGATGAAAGTATAAAGAGGTTTACAGTGTGAGATATGAACAAAGCAAGGGATGAAAATAAATTGTGGAAAACAATTACTCAATATGACCAATTGATTAAAATTATAAAATGCTCCAAAAACATTTCAAGCCTTTATTCCCTGGAATAGATGGAAATATTTCATGTGCTTTTTAGCACTTACATTTGATTCTGCTGGGGATTTGTTCTTAATTTGTTTTCTATCAATGCCAATATTGCCCTTGACATAATTTCCTTCAATTTTAAAATTTTGTCTGCTGTACCCCTGAGTTTCATGAAATAAAATTAGTGAAAGTTACATATTTTCAAGTATCAGAATATACTGTAGAAGTGTGTGTGGAACCAAAATAGTTTATAACTATTTCCGGTTTTTGAATATCAGTAGAGACACAGCTTTTGTAAATGGGGAGGGAAAGAAGGGCTGAAGGGAAGAGAAAAGAGTGGGAAAAGAATTAAAATATATTATTTTAATTCTCCATAATGAATATGATCGTTATGGATGGCAAACATGTACTAATGAAAATTAAAAAAAAAAAACAAATCAATCTATGTTTTCCAAATTATTTGTTTTTACATTTTAAATTTACTGTGAGGAGCAACCAGTAATCTGACTCTTTCATCAATCCATGCAGCTATATATTTACATGTTTGTATTCCAAATGTTTTAACAAAACTTCACACAGAAATTAAATTGAGATGGCATCTTATTTGTGTATAAGAAGACTCAATATCGTGAAGCTATTCTTTCACTTTAAGTTAATCTATGGATATTAAGCAATTGAGATAAAAATCTTAATAGAAATATTTCTAATATTAGTTGAAAAGCTAATTCTAAAATATGTAAAGAATTGTTAAGAGGTAAACATCACTAAGACACTTGAAGAAGAATAAAAAGAGACTTAAGCAATTAGGATTTAATGGTTAGAGAGACTATATTAACTTTAAAATTGTAATCTCAGTATATAAATATAGACCCAGTGAGAAATAAATTATTAGCATAAAGCATCAAGTGTACATCAAAAATTGATAGTAGTTTAGAGAGGTGGCAAAAAACTTTTCACTAAGGATTTATAAATGATTATTTAAGATGACTATTTCTGATGAAACATAGTAAAACTAATAAATGACTTGTAGACAGGACATAACATAAAACATGATCTGGTATAAAGAAGATAGTTACTTGTATAAATAATTAACTCACCTAGGAAAGATAATGAATCTATAATAAAGAAACATAAAAATACTCAAACTTTTTCTAAACCATAAAATTGCAAACTAGAATAAAATTCTACACACTCCTATTCATAATATTGTTACCAATTAATATTTCTAAGAACAAGTGTTGACTTTAAGAAGTAGAAATTGGGACTATTTTACATTGTTAGTGGGGATATAACTTGCTGCTACTAATTTGGAGAATAATTGCAAAATCTGTACAAAAAGAACACATGGTTAGTGTATTATCAAGCAAGATAGTTGTTTCTCCTTCCCCAAGCACATTTTTGAGCATTTACCAAGTGTAGTTATTTCAGTCCTATTTAAATGCAGGGCATCTTTGGTAACATAATTCTCTCAGTAAGAGGATGAATAAGTATACTATGGTTTATTTATAATATATCACTTTCAGCAATTAAAAAGTGTCACCCAGCTTCATGCAAAAAATTGATATTTTTAAACTATAATTATAGTGCAAAGGAAAATTGAAAATAAAGTAATAACATGGCATCACTTATATGAACTTTAAAAATACACAAGAATATTGTTTATTATACCTACGTATAAGCATAAGCTGTAAGAGCATAAAAATACATATGATGATGTATAGTAATATCAGGTTATCAGTCATCTCTGGAGAGAAAATCAAGGAAAAGAATATAGAAGTACAGCATGAGGTTTGTGATAGTTCTAAGCATTCTTACTTTAAATAAAAAGAGATATTAAGTTAATAACAAAATGATAACTGATAGTGGGTAAACATATATCTCTTATATTATTTTTGTCTGTGTAAACTGCTTGATAATTAAAAATCTAAATCAAACTTGGCAAAAAATAATCATAGAAACAGCAAATTATGTGTCCCATACACAGTGATCTACAGCAAGGGAATAAATACCATCCCATCTCAGTGGTTCACAATTAGCTTCTAAAAGCTTTCCAGGAATCAGGATTGGAAAGATTCAGAAAGAGCAAATTTAAGATTCTGCACATGAAATTTTGGAGATGGTACTTTATTCACCTCAAACTATGGCATTGAAATGATGATTAAATGAATTCATAACTGAAAAATTAAAACTGCCGGGCACAGTATACAGTCAATAAATGTTGACAATATTACTATTATAATACTAGAAAGAGATTGGAGAAGGGATTCACTCTGAAAAATCACCAAGAACCCAACCACAGTATAATCCAGGTGTGACAGGCTCTTAATACTGTCAGACATAAGCAATCTTTCCTTCCCTGTCATTTAGTCTGCATATCTCAGGCAAATAATTTCGATGGCCAGATACATGACTTCATTATATTGTAAATAACTGAAAGGAATAGAAACAGAAACATTGGCATCAGCAAAAATTCAGAGCCAGAAGACTGGTAAATTGACCTCTGATAATTATGTGCATATTATTCCTCCCAGCCCTGGCAAAGTGCAAGTATCGATAGCCTTGAGAACATGGAAGTGTAACTTCAAAGTTGCTCATTTCAGGATTCAAATTGGAATCAAATCTTCTTGACTAGGCAAATAATGTTAGAAAAATGTATGAGTCATCTGAGTTTCAGAAAATTCACCTTATAAACATAACGTCATTACTAACTTCCCACAATTGTTGTAAGGTTTATAGTAGAGAGTGTAAGTATAAAATCACACAACCAGAGCCTGGTTCTGATGGACATAGTGTTAAACTCCTATCTTAAAATATAATGCCTTCACAATATTTTGTATTCTATTGGTAATGTCTACTACTGTCATGACTGTCATTTGTGTAAATATCCCTTATCAATCAATCACAGTCAACTTAAAAAGTGTCCTTGTAACTCACTGTAGCTATATATTTTCATGATACTGTCTAGCAACTGCATGTACATCATTAAATATTTATTATTACTATAACCACCTTTCCTAATATACATTAGGCATTCACATGTAAATACAGACATACACCCACAGGATCAGATTAATTTCAAGTTGTAAGGAAATGTAAATTCACTGATGTAACTTGTGCTCTTCTCTCAAAGTCAGCTCCAGAAGAGGAGAGGACACTTGCTGATGGTCACCTCAATGTAGAGTTGAAATAAAGCTGTTTCTGTATCATAGTGTATAGACCATTCATTGAAATGTGTATCTTACCTTTCAATATGTTAAAGCACCACAAAATAATATTGGTAGCATGCCTTCTCATGCCTTTGCTTCGATCAGACTCTGATGTTATTAACTGGCTTTCAATTAGAGGCAGGAATGTTGACTAAAAAAGAAATTTCAAGCACACAAAGACTTATTTTAAAATGTAAAAGCAGAACAATTTAAATATGAACTTCAGTAAAAATGAAGCATAAGAATCATGAGGAATCAGTGCAGAACTGGGAAGCAATATGACAGCTTTTATTTTCCCTAACTGGAAGCCTTGATCTATTATTTAAACGTTCTCTGATTACAAAGAAATGTGCACGCTCTATAAATATGTAGGCAGAACTGTGTTGTCAAGCAAACTTCTGAGAATAGTGATTAATTAGTTAAAGGCTGTGGTTAATTTCATTTTAAAAGGATTTTTAAAACATATTTGTGAAAAATGTATCAGCTTTCTTATAACTAGAGAATCATAAAATCTTAAATGTTGCAGGAAAGGTAGAAGACATCAAATTCAAAGTGTGCAATGTGTCCTTCAGTCCCTAGCCTAGCAGAACCTAGCCAGAACTTTGCTCATCCTTGGTGTTCAGGAAGTATGTTCCTCCTCATTTTCTGTTTATCTGGCTGTAGACATTGGACTACTACAACATGAATTGAGCAAAATTCTCTTTTCATTGTTCTCTCTCTCTCTCTCTCTCTGGGTTTGTTTCGTTTTGGTCTTTTTGAGACAGGGTCTCATTATGCATTTCAGGCTGGCCATGCGCTCACTTTGTAGCCTGGGCTGGTGTGGAATTTGCAGTGATCCTCCAGCCTCAGCCTCCCAAGTGCTGGGATTACAGTGTGCACCACCACACCCAGCTTTAGTGGAATTTTCAAAAAGGACCTGATGACCAACTTCTTTTGGTTGAATTTTCACCAGTTAGAAATTCTATTTCTTTCTAAGACTTTATTATCAAAACTATTTATAATCTATCTAAAACTGTGTGCAGCTATAATCAAGACAGACCAATAAATATTCAGTTCCCCAGCTAATTTAGAGTATTTTTGTTGTAAAAATATGTTCAACCCTCCCTTAGCACCATATGTTCCTTCAGTCATAATTTTAACTTTCTCTCTCCATACACACAGCAACTTCTTGAGCAAGTTATTTATTCTTAGTTTCTAGTTCAAATTCTTTGCACTTACATTCTACTTTTTAACTTTTCTTCATCCTTGGTGCCCATGAAAAATATTTTCAACACAGACAGTACTGGAAGTACTGTCTTCTGATTGTTGATTTTCTTCTTGGGACTTCCCTGATTAGTTTATCAAGGAAGATCTCTTGAAGACAGACCATTTCCTGAACCCTGATTTCCATGCCCGTAGTGTTGCCTTTATAATGAGTGTTCTCATTTTGTTAGCAAATCCATAAGGAATCTTAATTGTAGAGAAGTATAGATAAAAACCATATGGAGAGTAGAAACTCTATTGAGTGTGCACACATCACCAGCCAAAGCCCTAATTACCTCCCTTTCACCTTATTTGATTTGTCCCCAGAAAGTATGTGGCTACACACTGAACCAAAGTCACTCATAGAGTCAGTTGGTGAATTATTCTAATGTATTTTAAAGGCAACTTCTGCATTCATGCCTTTGTTCTAACACGGAGTCCTTATCACAATTCCTAGGTGAGAAATAATGAAAGATACTGTCTCAGGCACTTTTCTCATCTCTGAGACACAACATCTAACACTCACAAATTGAAGGAAAAAAGCTTTACTCTGATTCCTAGTTTGAAGAAGTTTCAGTTTGTAGTTGGCTGACTCCGTGGCATAGGAGAGAAGGAAAAATTCAGGACCTATGCCTCCAAACAGGCTTCACTTCCCAGCCTTACATTTAGCTATAAACTCATCCAGGGACTAATTCACTGGTGAATGTCACACACCTGTGATCCAATCCCCTCCCCTAAGGCTTCACCTATGAGCACACACAGCTTCAGAGGGGACATTTAGGTACGAACCATAATACAGGGAATATAGGACAATTGTCAGCTCTTCCACTAGGAGTGGATGCTGTTTCAATGTGGTTGCCGCATTCACAATTTTGCTAAGTTTTTCCCATCCTTCAGATACCTCCTTTCAATTATTGAGAGTTCACCTTTTTCTGACAAATGCCCTGATGTATTATAATCCCCACACTTCACCCTCAGAGTTCACATAAATTTGACTAATTTTATGATCAGTTGAATCATTTTCCTATTGGTTAGTCTGCCAATTTCCTGGCTGACAATCTGTGGGCAGGAGAGTTTGTCATGTCAATGTAACCAATTCCATCTCCCCAGGTAACCCTTAGCATCTCAAAAACTTAAATCACAGAAAACAACTCTGAAACCTAAGCAATAAAAAGATAACTTCTGACATCCATAAAAAAACTAAAACTAGTAAACCTGAAGGTGAAACTGGTATATAGCCAGTGGGTCCAGCTTTGCAAGGTTGGGAGGCCCATGTTCTCTATGTGCACTTACATTCTTCCTTCAGTGTCTTAAGGTACTGTGTTAGTATCTTTTTCAGCTGGTTGGCTGTACTTGTGATTTATCCTTGGGGCAAACACTAGGGGTTGGAAAGTTCATTCTGAGAACAGAGGATATATGCAAATATTTCCGTCTCTCTAAGTAATTTATCTGTTAACTACATTATGATGGTGTTTTCCTTTCCTTTAATTTCTATCAGCTTTAACTATTCCAGCCTTGTTCAGATGGATAATCGATGGCATATTGATGATTTCTTCTTTCACCAGAATAGGAATCAAAGCATTTCATCATCAAGGTCAATTCTGTCATTTTCTTTCCATCTTTAAGAAATTCTCTGCCACTGTTTGTCGAGGAGACCCACCCTGACTTTCCAGTAGGGCTATGGATTTATTTTATTTATGTATTTTTCATATCATTCATAGTGCAATTGTGGTGGATTAAAAACTGATGGTCAACTTAAACGCCAGCTGAACTGAATCAGCAGGGTGCTGAGTATAGATGGCCCACCTGAGGATTGGCGCCAGGATAAAAAGTAAACCTGGAGAGGAAGAGTGTTACTGTGTTTGTTTGTTTGTTTGTTTGTTTTTTGTTTGTATTTGTTTTGGTGCTGTTGGTTCTCTTGTTGCCATGGGTTCTCCTGGAGGAGCTTGCTGAGTTTCATTTCTGTTATTAACTTGGCTGTTCTCATGCTCAGAGGAGACTGACTCAGCTCTTGCTGAGAATGGCTGCAGTTCACTTCGGGGGGAGCTCTGTTCCTTACTTGAAGCATTGCTTCCTGGCTCTAGAGGGGAAGATGTGTGCTGTTCAGCCTCCAGCAGAAGCTTATCACGCTGGCTTACTGATATGAATTTGGCTATTCTCATCATTGGAGCAGCTCGGGACTCCATTGTCACTGAGGATGGCTGTTGTATTTTTGGGGGGAGCCCTGGTCCTTACTTTGAGCGTTGCATCTTGGCTTCAGTGCAGATCCTTCAGCCTCCTGGCACAGATCCTTTCTGCTGGCACAGACTTTCTAGCTTCCACTGCTGACCTTTGGGGCTTCCCAACTCAGATCCTAGAAATAGAGTTTCATGAGTCATTGCCATGGGCTCTAGGCTACCAGTTGGACTTGTGGAAGGTACTGTCATGGTCTCTAGGTTTTCATGTAAACTCATACAGAACACTGCCATGGGATCCAGGCCCTTGGCTTTCTCTAGGTTTTTAGAGTGTGGACAGTTTTCCTGCACTTTCTTTGTATTTGACTCATTGGGTGACCATTATGAATAATACTATAAATTATGCATTCTGTATTTTCTCATTTTCCTTGCAATCTCTGACTACAACAGCAATTTTCTTAGATAGGAGTCATAAATGTATTGTTCAATTGCTAGCTATTTTAATCATATGTTGATATGTTTTTTTAAATCCTGCTTAGTTGCTAAGGGACTAGGTCACATATTATATATATGTGGCCTCATGGTTGGTTGATGTTTTATGCTACTTTGAAGATGCCAAAAGGAAGAATAATAACCCCACACACCTTTAACCTAGACAAGAATAGATTTATTAGATTGTCGGCAAAAGATTTAATTGCAGTAGTAAGACTTATGATCATCACCAAGCATCTTTGCTGAATAAAATGGCTCATAATTAGTAGAAAATAGAGACTGGAAATCAATTATTTGATGACAGCAGTCCATGCCCAGAGGAAAGGTAGCATGAGTGTGGGTGCCAGGGAGTGTGGGTGTGAGGCAGTGTGCGTAGATGAGCTCTGAAAAACCTCTAGGTAATGTGGAAGACAGCGATAGAGTGTGAAAAGCAATGCTGAAATAACTGAGACATTTATGTTTAAAGAAACCTCTTCATCATGCAAGGAAGTGGTTCCTATAGGGGCTTAAAACATCAATAATAAGATTTTGAAAGGGTATTTTATAAAGATAATAATAGAGGGAAAAAATAAAATGTGTTTACTTCAGAGAAAGTGTCTCCATTACTGGCTGTGTTGAGAATCCTCGGAGAACAAATGACTAACTAGACTTGAGTTGATTAATGCCCATCTCAAGGCCTTTCAGACTTGCATCGACCTGCATACCTATGAAATTCGAAAGGTAACTACTCCAAACCTTTATTATATTTGAATCCTAGAAATGGAAAGGTATTAATGAGATTAGAGGCTTATAAGGGCTTGGTTACAGATAAAATTCTCACTTCTGCTCACCTTACGGTTGAACCAGAGGTACTCCAGTCACTTCTGCTGGCCTGGTCTCTAGTTCCCTGTGAGTGGTGTCAGTAAAAGACCTCAGCAACCAGAGGAACCCTAGCACCATGATTCTGAGCTAAGAGTTAGTATGATAAGAATGGCAATTGGAAGCCACTGGACTTGTTTTACCTTCTGAAGCAGTGCATCAAAACAGATATCGCACCCTCGGTGAAACTGAGAAGACATCTTGGAGAGCCAAGTAGGTAAAACTTCCAAATTAATTCCCATTTGCTACCTGAGGTTTTCTCAGTGTATGTGATTGACAGGTCTTCAAAATAATAGGATTATGGAGAATTTGATCCCATGATAACTTACTGAAGTGAATGTTCCATATATAAACACTCCAATGAGCAAAAATCAAGCTGTAGCATCTAATATGAAATAATTAAGGCAGCAAATAGATTTTTGTCCACTTTACCTGATCAAAACAGCAACATACAGTTAAAATTCTGATTCGTATATGTATCAAATACCTTCTTTTTATCACAATATAGAAAACGAGGACTTTGACTATCTCAATGCTACAAGAAGTTCACTTCGGTATATGAGAAATGTTGTGATGAGATCTAGAAACCTTTAAGTACTAGAGACCATAGATAACTTAGTGAGATTCACGCATCATATAGTTAAATATAAATCCATGGAAATCACACCGCCTCACTGAGATTCATGAAGATTTTGTGTTTATGTACATTATGTAGGATAAGTCCTCCAAAAAGAAGACAAAACAAGTGTTCTTAATCTTCTTAGAATATAGCCTCAAAAATGAAGTATCTATTTCTTAAAAAGGATATTGTACCTGGAACTCCATTTCACTAAGAAAAACTTGGCGTATCAACACAAAACTCTGAATTCTAAAGGCAGCAACCTAGACTAGTGATACACACAAACACAGACACATTTTATTTTAGCTGATCTGTAACAGATCTGAATATTTCCATCGTGAGTCAAAAAATTGGCAAAGAATGCAATTTGTAGTGAATTGTAAGGTTTGACACTTTGAAAAAAATTTTTATATAACTCTTTTTAAGTGTTGCACATGGAATTGAAATATCAGTGACTTAATACAAAGCAGCAACCATATAAAAATATTCAAAAGTTTCCTTTCAGTACTCATCAATTTTGCATCTTTCTTTTCTCTCCTTGAACTTCTATTTGTACTCCACAGTTCTTACAGAATTATCTTCATATAATATCTTTTATGACAAATTGCAACAAGTCTTATAATTCTCTAGCACAAAAATGTTAGTATTTTTAAAAATTCTCATGATTATTCAGTCTTATGAATAAAATAATTTCTTCTACATTGAGTTATTGTATTTTAATTAATACATAATTTAATAAAATTATACGCATTTTTTGAACTGAGAAACTATTAAATATACCATGTATAATTTTATTAGAAAATCATTTTAATAAAATAAATAGGTTGTATCCATCTCAGTGAATTTAGGTATCTGTGAAATAAAAATATGTTAAAAATAAGATAGAATTTGAGTTAATTATATGCTTTTCATTTGTTTTTTTAAGTATCTGTGCAGAAAAATATTACTCATATATACAAAAGCATGGAAAATGAAGCAAACTCTTATTGCATTTCAATAAATTTTTAAAAGTTTTTATGAAATATCTAAAACCTTCAAAACAAAACAAAGTACTGATGTTATTAAAATTATTCTTAATTATCTAGAAGCAGGAAGCAAATTATATCCTTTCAATTTTGTTAAATCATTAAAAATCCTATTACTTGCAATAATGTATGCCATAAAATCTCAATTATTTCTATAACTGATTTTATAAATTTTGGGGCTAAGGCTTTACCAAAATGTATTAAATAACTGCTGATTATACCTTTCTTTCTTTCTTTCTTTCTTTCTTTCTTTCTTTCTTTCTTTCTTTCTTTTAACATTTAGGCATTCCTGATATAGCCAGAAAGTGTTGGGAAAATTGCCACGTTATTCATTACAATGCATTTTTTCCAATAAAATATTGTAATAGGCTATTTTCATATTACTGTGATAAGAATATTTTCATCAACCCTTTGGAACTGCATTCTTACTCAAGTTACCGGGAGGGGAAATTTGCAAAAGAAACTCAGATACTTAGTTGTTCTCACAGTTCTGCCCTCAAGCTGGCTTTGTTCAAAGTAACTGGGTAATCCTTCTGTCTAATCAATGTCCATGATGTGCTAAACACTAACCTTCCCTCTACTTCATGACCAAAATCAGTGCACACTAGTAGTCACAGTCATCTCTTACTAGGTATTAGGTACTAGCACAGTCATCTCTTACTAGGTATTAGTGTCATTTCAGATTTTCAAATCTAAGAGAAATAAATAAGAGACAGAGTAGGGCAGGAGAAGAGGAAGAAGGAGCAGAGGAAGAAAAGACAAGGAGGAGGCAGAGGCAAAGGCAAAGAAGCTCTGTTGAGTAGAATTGACGGTGTGTTTGGCATCCAGATAAAATAAGTTACATTCAATATGGTTTAACAATGGCTCTTTGGTTTTATTTTACATTACTCTGCCCTGAAAAAGATCATGTTTTGCCTTTCATTTGGGGAAATGGGTGAGAGATGTTGTCAAGTAAAAACAGCCATTGCTGTCCTGACCCTGGCCTATATATAATAATAACTAAACAATTTTTAAAGCAAAGTTTTACTCCATGTTTCTTATTTAGTCTACATAATATTTATAATAGACCCAAAGACTATCATCATAAATAAATGAGAAACTAGAGGTATAACATTAGTAAGTGTTAAAACATAATCTGAGCAAATAACTGTATTATTCCATAGCCAAGCCTTTTATCCTCGTGAGCAAGTATGAGTGGTAGTTTAGGAAGACACACACTGTCCTGTTGGATTCTGCTTGTTAAAAATAGAAGAATGCTAAAAAAGAATATAAAAGTAGAGTGTCAACATCATTAATGATGTAGTTAAATTTAGTAATCTCCAAAATCTGTGCACTCTCAGTCTTCTTATTGTTGGATTGGATAGTGAAACTTCTAAGTGTGATGACAGCAAGAGTTTTTCTTTCTTTACCTATGTTGTAAACCCATCCATAAGAAAACTGAGTTTACAAGGCGGACTCTACACATTACCACCTGGAAGCGTGGCAAGCCATGGTCTAGCTGTGACTGATTCAGGTAGAAAATGTAATAAGGAGAAGCTGGTCAGTATAGGTACATGTAGAATACTATCTGCAACTCTTCCACCAATTAAAATGAGTCCATTTCTTTGCAAGCGATGAATGAAGAAGTTCAGAGACAAAATGAAATAATGGATCTTACGTTAGCTAGGTAGAATGAGATGGAGAGAAGAAAATAAAGGGTCCTAATAAAACTATTCTCAGAATGTTATGTTGAATGTCTTGTCATAAAGTAGTTACAGTGGAAGGAAGAAACCAGTGGCAGAAAAGAGTGGAGAAGGGGCTAAGCACAGCCTTTACTGGTGTTTGCCAAGAAGGAAAAGGTAAGGAAGCGGTATCACTTTAGGACTGGCTTATTTGCATAGTTCCTGAGGGTGCTGGTTAGGGGATTTGTCACTACTCGACAGGTACCTTGTCCAGGGCCATTTATGATCAGAGAACTACTAGCTTGTTGTGTGAAGTACTTCATTAGTGTATGTTCTCTATTGTTTGGTTTGCATGACTTGAGAAAATTGCTATTGTCTTAAGAATTAGCTAACTCGAGCAAGAGTAGTATTTCTATTCAGATCCATAAGGCTCACAAACACCAGACAATGCAAAATACAATATAAGCGAAAAATGTAGCTAATATAATTAGCTTGATGATAAATAGATACCAAATGGCGAATATAAAATCTAATAAATCACAGTTAAGCAAAGTTTTATGCCACCAGCAACAAAAGGAGTGAATCTTTAGCTTCAATTATGTGTTTATGATACTTACAGATAATTTAATTTCTAAAAGAAAAAAGGATGTGAAACATAAGTAAATACAGTAGCAACGATTATGGTAATCTTTGTTAAAAATAGTTATCAGAGTTTATTTTCAAAACTTTTAGCTTTCTGGGAATGTTGTGTGCATGTATTGTTCACATGTAATTTCTGAGGCTGTTTTCAGAAATGGAGCATTTATTAAATAAGAGATTTCACAGGAAAAGTCCATGGTCTTCCCTTCAGGAAATTTTCAACATTTGTGGGAAGAAGTCCTTGATATAGGAATGTGAATATATATAAGGGAACCTGAAGCAAAGGATGTACGAGAATTAATATATGAAGCAATGCTGAAGTGGAGAATGTGAGGTGAGAGGGGTCCACTGAGCGGTGAGAAACACATTGGGCAGGCAGGGCATCACGGATGGAAGACATTGTACCTGCAGAGAGCACAGCGCGAGACAGGCCATGAGTGCAGCATGCAGTGGGCCTTCTTGTAGATGGGATCTAGCAGGAGAGCAGTAGGAGCTATGGATGAGTGGCAGTGGGGATGGATTCGGTGTGTCTGCTTTTTTACTCACTAAAGATGTTACATGAATGAGGAACAGGTCTGGGGTTATAGCTCAGCGCACAGTACCTGGCTGGCAAGTGCCGAGTTCAATTTCTGATACCAGTAAAAAAATAAATAGGGAACATACAGGCGAGATGGCCATTGCTTTGCACAGGCCAACACACAAACAAAACACCAAAGCAGATGAAAAACCAAATTGGGACGGTGGAATAGACTTAATCATCTTTCTCTTTTATTTTGTTTTTCTCCTCTTTTCTTTTTCTCTTCCTTCCTTTTTCTTTTCCTTCCTTCCTCTTCCTTCTTTCTTTCCTTCCTTCCTTTCCTCTCTCTCTGACTACAATTTGTTTTAAATGAAGAAAATTTTACAGTATAAATGTAAATTCTTTCTTCTCCATCCTATTTGCTTCCCCTCTTTACCTTCGCCAACTATATGTGTTACGATTTGTATATGCAACCTGTATTTTTCACTTTGTTCCTAGATAGATCTGTATCTGTTTATTTTATAAATGTTTTCTGAGGTTTATATAAATTTTACTGATCACACACACACACACACACACACACATATATATATAATTTTATTTGTAATTAGAGTTTCTTGAACCTCTGGTCACAACCAATAAAAAAATTGTACCACATCTGTTTCTGTTTAAGGATAATTTACATAATATATAATTGTCAATTCATTAATATCACATTCACAGCCTGCAGCCCTCATGCCTGAACAGAATTTATCTCACATGTGCATGTTCTCCATACATGGCTCATTGCAACATGCATATGCTTAGAAATGTTAGAGAACATTTTAACACTACATTTATATTTGACTCTGTAAAACTGCCCAGGAAAAAACACAAAGATGGGAAAATGTGATGCTAAATAAACCCTACAAAAGACCCTTGAATGCAGAATACAAAGTGATACGGCAAGGCAGAGGGCTGTCCTGGCTAGCCTCTCATGGGCAGCTGGCCTAGGCCCTCCAATGTTTCTCTGCATGTGGCAAGCACCATAAATATTGACTTAAGGGTCCTAATAAGTTTCAACTACTAGAAAAGTTAGCAAAAAGAATCTGGCAATAGAAAGGATCAACTCATGATGTTTCCTTGCTTCTTCCACACACATTCATACCCAAACATTAATTTCATATATATGTGCACATTATTTGATGGTACTATTATAATTCAAATGCTTGTTAATCAATATTTGATTTTTCAAACCTAACCTATGTATGTTAATGTCTGTTGATTTTATCTCTATTTTGATGGTGTGTTGGTATCCCATTTTTGACTCAATTAGTTTAACTTTTCTCATATTGGTGGGTTGAATATTTTCATAATATATAAAAGCACTTTCATGCATGAATCACCTTTCTGTAGCATGATTTCAAGAGATAGGAAGGAATAAATCTTTCATTGTAAAGAAAGCTTTGAGTGAGGATTAAGCTTGCAAGTGAGGCCTAACTAAGAGGGAAATGTCATACTCAAATCTATGTAAAATCTTCTTTGTTGTCGTTTTTTGCCACATTACTGATTAAATCTAGGGCCTTCAGCTGAGTTACATCTCCACCTCTCCTTTTTGAAGCAGGGTTAAAAATGCTAAATTGCCCAGGATGTACTAAACTTGTAATTCCCCTGGGCCAACCTCCCAGGGTGCTGTGATCACAGGCAACTTATGCAAACCCAACTTATGCAAACCCAACTTATGCAAAAGCTTTAAACTCTCCACTTTTAGATAACTTCAAAAAACTATGCTAACAAATATTGCTTTTACCAAGTAAAGCATTTAAGATGGTATGGAGTATGTGAAACTCTCAGAAATACTGCATACAAAAACTATATATGATCCCACCTTCATGGCAGTGCTGGTTCAATAAGGAGAAATGAATCAACGTGTTTATAAATCAGTGAATTTAGTTACATCGCATAGGTTCCATGGATTTGGGGATATAATCTGGCCAAAATGTAGAGAGTCAATTTAACAGTTTCAATAAGAGAATTCATTAGGAAATCATGTCTGAAAAATACAGAAGTGCCTTGTAGACTCATCAGTGTTATTTAACCTGCAAGAGCTTTATACACTAATACACGGAAGTGGAAAATGGCATGGCTCCCAAAGAGAGTCTCAACTAGGGATGGTTAGAGTATAGTTAATGAGGTAAAGAATGGTGAGTGAGGAAACCAATATGGTAGCCAGGGACCACACAGTGACAATATTTTATCCCTTGTTAATCCAAAAGGACTTTATACTGTAGACAAATAGGAGTTTTTAAAGCATTTGCAAACATGGAAGAAGATTGTGATGGTGACAGAAAGAATAGCCTGGAGGGCGTGGTTACATAAATAGTCAGAATACAGAGGAGGAGCGCATTACATTAGCCCAGTCAAGTGAAAAGAGCTCCAGAAAAGCAGTATTCCCTCCCGATGGAGGCGCATTCAGCCTTCCTGCAAACTCTAAGACAGAAGACAGTGGAGTTTACATTACCAGTGCATCACCCATTTCTCACTTTTGTAAGCAGTGTGGCCCACTATTCTTTCAAAATTGTATTTCTCCATTAAGTAGACTCTTATCTATCTACCCCAGTAGAAATTTGACATCTCTATGGGCCATGGCAAGCACATTGTCTCTAAGTTATTCTTCTTTTATTGCATCAGTTAAAGATTTATTTGGTCGTCACACTTGACGGCCTTTACCCTCTACCTTTCATGAAGACAAGTTGCTATTTTTTTAATGCCCAGCCCACATCATTCAATTTGGCTTAACTCTCCTCCCCATCAAATATCAAAAATAAAACTAAATGTCAAAGCAAAGGTAAACATATTTCCTCCTGAAATACTACCAAGCAAACTCAGATGCTAATGCCAGAGAATCTTGCTTTTTCGTATCAAGAGATGGTTGAAACTATTTCCTGTCTATTCATGGAAAAAGCATTCATTATCTTTTACAGGGATTTTAGGTGGCTGCACAGTAGGTGGAACCTTGTGTCTAGTGATAGAGTGGGCTCATGGTCTGAGACTATGAAGCCAGAAGTTGTTTGGATTAACTCCACATCCTCTGGAATTGTTTTGTTTCCTCACACCATTAATCATCTCAAGAATTCCACCCCTGGATTAAAACACAAATCACTTGACAAGGAGCTCCATTTCTACACTGAACTTTCCCTATAAGACAGTAATCAACTGCATACTGGTATCACTCATTTTTATCTTCTATCTCTCTCACATAGGTCTTCAGATGACTGCTTCTTATGACTGCAGCTTTAATTACAGTCCCTTGCAAACAAGAAATTCAGTTTATTTATAATCAGATCACATGCTAATCTAATATTTTAGCATCCAAACTATGATCACAGTCTAAAACCTATAATAGCCTAGTGTAAAATTCTTTAATTGAATCACAAAGGAGCAAAAGCTATAATCCTATAAATCAGCCTCAGAAATTTGACATGCTGAGAATGCTTTTCTGGAACTTTTTAATTGCATGACACAGCAGGCCTCATAAGTCTATAAAAGGGGCTGTATTTCCTATAAACAATCATGTTACATAATTCAAAATGCCACACGAGTGGTACCAGTCTTTGAGACCAGTGTATCTTCCTTGTTAGTCAGTACAAATCTTTCAGGCCTATAAAAATGTCTATGTGAGTCAGAGGGTAGATGTTTATCACACCAAGGTAAAACTTACCTCTCATAAGTTCTAGGTCCCAAATTCAACTGAAAAAAAACGTGATCTTTGGAGAAAAATCTAAGCCCTGTGTCAGTTTTGCTACTTTTTGCCACATGGGTTCAGTCATTGTCTACTTTGCCCAGGTGGGACAAAGTTTGAATCATATTGAAAATGATTTTTTAAATGCTCAATAGATATGATTAAAGGCAAATCCTGAATTAGGTCTTTTTAAGTACCTTACTCCATAACTCCTTCATAAGGGATAAAGCCTGTTATAGCACAGCTCATATTGAATCTCAAACAAAACTGACACTTTGTATAATTAAATTTGTCAGAATTGTCTGACAGTCATTCCAAAGGATGCTTGTCATGATATTGATGTCATTTAGAAAATGCATATCAATCAAGATTTTCTTTTGCTCAGTAACATATATATCAAGTATATGTGTGGATATACAATAAACAGTCATATAAACATATACATGCAAATTCTATATGCAACTCTTAAACAATATATTTCATGAAAGTCATTTAGCCCCTACTGAGAAGAGTGAATGAATTCCTGAATTTCTTCTAAATTACTTATTTCTCTCCTTTTCTTAAAGATCTTGTCCTGCTTTTTGGCTGGTTCTAATTTCAGCTCTCTTTTGATACCCATTTTGTTGATAATTACCTTTTTCAGGACAGATAGAATTTATTTATCTTTCTTCTAGGTCTCCACAAAATTCACAATTACTAAAAGGTATTTATCATCCTATTTTATTTATATTTTACTTTTTTCTTCTTTTTTTATGATTGACCATAAATTCTTCCTTTCCTTGGCTTAAATTCTCTTTAAAAGAGCTGTTCATTCACCATGTATTTGTTTAGTGCAGTCTAGGAGTAAAGCCCTTTGATAGGCATGGGTTCCTAACTTTAAGAACCTTTGATCCTCATAGAAGAGAAAAATGCTTGATACATTTCACACAAGTCATTATAAAAGC